>JAYMSR010000964.1:0-11569 GCA_036897825.1 Plantago rigida | reverse complement strand
CGTCTCATTTTTTTCAAATCAAAGTAAATTAAGGAAACCAAACAATCTCCACCACTCAATCATCATTCTCTTCTACGCCGTCGGAGGTTACCGGAAAACCTCCGACCGATCACCGTCTTGTCTTCTTCACCGACATTTTTTTAAAATCTTTTTTAAATTCTTTTATGGTGGAGAAACCTATCAGATCATCATTCATCAATCATTCGATTCGAAACAGATAAGGAAGAAAGAAAGTTGTTGTTTTGTTGAATTGAATTGATTATAGAGTAACTAATGGGAATAATGTCGAAACGAATGATGCCGGTCTGCGAAACCTTGTGCGTCTGTTGTCCTGCTATGCGTCCCAGATCGCGCCATCCTGTCAAACGCTACAAGAATTTGATCGCTGATATCTTCCCTCGCAATACGGTATGCATCTTCTTCTTCTCTTTTTTAATTTTTTTTTTCTGATTGTTCATACATGTTGTACTACATTATGAGATTCATTTTTTATATCTGCTGGCAACGTTATTTCATTCTTACTAGGAGGAATGGACAGCATTTTGATTTCGATACCGCTGAATCTCTATATTTTCTTCCATCTCATGATCTGGTAGATGTGTATTAACATAGGGCTAAATAGCCATTTGTTCGAAGCTAGCTGTAGAGTCTTCATAAGGTAACATGCTTTCGTCATGACAATGTTTATGCTGGCCCTTGGAGGCCTGGAGTTGGTAGATTTAGATTAGGAGGCTAACTGACTGACATAAGATTATTGGTTGCCAAGGGGAGGAATACTAATGCTTGCGTTTGACCTCACTTATCAGGAATATTGGTTTCTGTATCGTACGTGATATATCTCATTTCGTTTAGATGGTTTTATCAGAGACATATACGATAGTGATCATTTCTACAAGTGTGTTCATCTTTGCACATCTGATGAGTATAGCTGGATACGAGCTGCAGAGTGTAGACTTTTCTGTTGTGTGTAAAGATCATTAGTTAGGAATCAGTCTCGATTTTGTTCTATAATGAGAATGACACCTCAAATCGCATATAACTAATGTTTCTTGTTAGATTCGTTTTGCACTAACCTTTTTCTCGACTTATTGTGAGATGGAAGTGCGATTAACAGCAGCACTACATCCCTGTGGATATTTTTCTCTCATATTTCACTAACAGGGCCCTTTGCTTTTAACAGGAGGAAGAACCTAATGATCGAAAAATTGGCAAATTGTGTGAATATGCATCTAAAAATCCACTGCGGGTGCCTAAGGTTAGGTTTCTTTATGACTGAAAATGCAGGTTCTTACCTTTTGCTATTATTATTTTATACACATTTTTGAGAATTGCATTGCATTACATTCATGCCTGTTCTCCTACCATAAGGTCACCTGATCATGATCTTCTTCTATGACCATTTTTTTTCTTTACATGGTGTTTGAAGCTAATATTGATTCTGGGTCTTGAATTAGAATCATGTGGAACTTGAGTGGAACATGTATGTTGGATTCAATTCAATCCGTCCTTCCCAGTTTGAATGTATACATTCCAGTGACTTGTGAATTTGTATAATGCTCCAAGTTAAGGGATTTTGGCGCTTTTATTAACGTGTACATCAAAAAATGAATAATTTTTTTAATGGTATTATTGTCAGCTCTCTGTCTCATTGTTGCTATTGCGTGTTGTGGTTCTCTTTTTCTTGTTTTTCCCCTTAATGTTTATCAACCAAAATTGTATTATACTATTCATCTAATATCACAATGACAACTGATACTTTATCTATCAGATTACCAGTTTACTTGAACAGAGGTGCTATAAGGAATTAAGGCATGAAAATGTCAAGGCAGTAAAAATTGTCATGTGCATATACCGAAAGCTGATTGTATCTTGCCAGCAGCAAATGTGAGTTTAAGCATCAATGTATCTCACATTTTATCATATTCATATTTTTGCGTTGCTATTTATTTAGTTATTTTGGGAGGTCCATTCATCCATGAGAAATTATTGTCCCTTTGATGGTGGCACACAAAGTTCTATAGTATTACCACTTTATCATGTCAAAGGTAAAGATGATGCATCCATCATCAACCAAGGAAATATGCAAAGACTGTTTTTGAAGATCATAAGTGAGCTCATGGGGGATCTCAAATTTAAGTCCAAATTTACTTTAGTTAGTTTTTCCAGATGGATACTCTATCCATCTGGAAAATTTGAAGTAAGTTTATGATGTTATCCAATCCAGTGAATGAAAATAATTTAAGTCGTGACAATAATACCAAGTATCATTTTGCAGGCCACTTTTTGCCGGTAGCTTTCTTAGTATAATACACATTCTACTGGACCAAACCAGGCATGTTGAACTGCAAATTATTGGTTGCCAGGCTCTGTTTGACTTTATAAATAATCAGGTGCCACTTTAGCATTCTTAGATAGTAGATTCTTGCAATAGGTAAACTGGACTTATTGAGTACTGCCTTCTTGTTTAGAGGGACAGTACCTATATGTTTAACTTGGAAGGTTTGATTCCCAAAATCTGCAATCTAGCTCAAGATATGGGAAATGACGGAAGAACACTGCAGCTACGTTGTGCTGGGCTTCAAGCGCTCTCATCCACAGTAAGCTCTTTGTTTTTTGTATCCATAATATCCCAATAGTATGTCTGATTGTCTGTGAATCATGTTTTGTTGTTTTTTCTCAAAGGATCTTGTCACCTGATTGAATCCATCTAGATTGATGACACTGACATATTCTACCACTGTAGTTGTTTATCTGACTCATTTACTATTGCAACACTATGGAAATCAAACAAATAAACAATACTCCTGTCATATTGCAATTCTTTATTAATGCTTATTGTTGAAAAAAAGTCAAATGTAGCTGTAGTAGGTGCTTTTATCATTTTTCTTTGCTCAAACATTCACCCAGGTTGAGACAAGTTGTGTCTCTTAGAAAATTAATAATTTGTTCCTAGACAATTCCTCTATCTAGAGTAGTTATGAAACTCCAGTTCCCCCTTCGTTTATTTACTCTGACCTTTTTGTTTTTCTGTTTGATGTTTTCTTGTAATGTTCGGAGAATATTCTGGACAATCAAATATCTGAGTTGACTAATCTATACAGTTAACAGAATTCAAGTCTTTGATAATCTACATCTTTTGATGTATAGATATGGTTCATGGGAGAAGTCTGTCACATATCAACGGACTTTGATAATGTAAGTCTTTCTTGATTAATTTTATCTACTTGTTTGTTTAAATTTGCATGGTACAGCATTTGAAAATTTTCTTTAGCACATCTGATTCTCCGTTATACATTTCTTTGTCTTCCGAAGATTATTCTATCATAAATCCAGAGTAAGCATAGTATATCCTCCATCCCTGTTAAGTTACACAAGTTTTTTTTGTAGTCCCAACGGAAGCTTCCCCTTTCCATTTATCCATTCCCACTCACACTATAACATTAAATATTACACGTGTTGCCGTCCAAAAAGTAACTGTCTTCTTACCCTACAAGCATTAAAATACCATACAAAATTACAACTCTTGATTGGTAACTGGATTGGCACGGAGAACTAGAGCTTACTAGCACAATACTTTGTGCTGGAAATTTTGATTATCTTCGAGGTTATGCATTTAAGCTCCATTACACTTTCCTTTCTGGAACCATCTCGGGTATCGAAAGTTAAGGGTTACTAAGAACGGCCAAATTCAAAACTCCAAGTGATTGATACATTTTGTATTTGTTTTTCTAGAATTTGCATGTATTTACGGCTGCTTACTTCCCTTGCCTTCCTTTTCTCTCTCTTTTTTATTTTCCTGTGGTTTTTTTAAACAAGGCTTCAGTTAATGTTTAGAACCTGCTGCCTTAGCACTTCATTCCATATTTTCGCGTAGTGCTGTTCAATAACTATCTTTCCTTGTTTATCAAAAGATCAGGTTGTTTCTGCTGTCCTAGAGAATTGTCATGACCAACCTAAAGAATCCAATTATCCGCGCAACAGGGACCAGGATAGTCAGAACAATGAAGTTCAAGAACAAAATGTCATGACACGGGCTGTTTCTTGGAGAAAAATTGTTAATGAGAAAGACTATTCTACCATGTAATAAGGCTTTTAGGTTCACTTTTATCTTTATAATATAGAACCAGTGAATCTCCTTGTTAATATGATGTATTCTCTGAACAGAGCAGATAAAGGAAGCCCTAAATTCTGGTCAAGAGTTTGTTTGAATAACATGGCAAAGTTGGCCAAAGAGGCTACAACTGTGAGGCGTGTTCTCGAAGCGTTATTCCGTTACTTTGATCGGTGCAATCTATGGTCTCCTGACGATGGGCTAGCACTTTCTGTTTTGCTGGAGATGCAATCGATTATGGAAATCTCTGGTTACCTACTCTCTTAAACTGTTAATACTTTTTGCATTGTTGCATAAAACTAAACTTGTCTCCTCTCAAGCCTTGCAATTCTGAGTAAACTGTATGCATCTCTGACTTGCAGGACATAATACTCACTTTTTGCTATCTAGTGTAATCAAACACCTTGATCACAAGAATGTTTTGAGAAACCCTGAGATGCAAATAGATATTGTTCAAGTTGCTACTTCCCTAGCTCGCTCTACGAAGACTCAGTCATCCGTGACAATAATTGGAGCATTTAGTGATATGATGAGGCACCTTAGGAAAATAATACACTGCTCTTTAAATGACTCAGAACTAGGAGAAGAAATAATTCAGTGGAACAGGAAGTTTCACAGAGTCATTGATGAGTGCCTTGTAGAATTGTCTTACAAGGTAGGGCTTCATTCTAAACCTGTTATATATCACATTTTGATGAAAAATACACACATATATTGCACAAGGACAGTGGATCTGCACTTTTATCAAATGCTTGAGGAGAGAACCTGAACTAAGATTCTACCTTCATGCAGGTTGGAGATGCTGGACCAATCCTGGATGTCATGGCAGTTATGTTGGAGAGCATCTCAAACATAACTGTTATGGCTAGGAACACAATTGCAGCTATCTATCGTGCTGCACAACTTGTTGCATTCTTACCAAATATATTATATCAAAACAAGGTATAGATATTTCCATGAATTGATATGGTTCTTCTTCATATTTATGGTACTTGAGTTGACTAGAAAGCTTTATTGATTTACCTGCAATAGGCTTTTCCCGAAGCATTGTTCCATCAGATACTTCTGGCCATGGTTGCTCCGGATCACGAAACAAGACTTGGAGCACATCGCATATTTTCGATTGTACTTGTTCCATCATCAGTTTGCCCTCCGACTTCCTCTGCCAGCCAGATATTGACTGATCGTGCTAATTTTGAGAGGATACTTTCTAGATCAGTTTCGGCATTTTCCTCTTCACCTGCTCTGTTTGAGAAGTTAAGAAAGGGCCACACTTCCTTGCAAACAATTGCTGATCAGGCAGATGAATTTCCCATTGATGTGGAAGGAACAAAAAACCAATCAATACTGGCACGACTGACATCCAGCTACAGTCGGACTACTACTATGAAAAGGCATTCATGCCCAGTGAATTTGGCAAATTTGGAGAAGGAACCGGTACATTTAATTTTAAACAGATAAGAGTATTTCATTTAAAATCTACTCACAACGATTTTGGAGCAACTCTCATCGCAGTGCACATGTGCAGAAGGGAATCTCTCTTAAACTGAAGAGCCGCCAAATCAGCCTTTTGCTTTCTTCAATTTGGGTACAATCAATATCTCACTTGAACACTCCTGCAAACTACGAGGCAATTGCTCATACTTACGGACTGGTGATGTTATTTTCACAAAACAAGGTAGTACATGTAAACTTTGTTCTGACCATAGTTGATGCCTTTTGTTTTCCTTGATGTTTCTTTTTTTCTTGGTTCAACTATTATCTTTGGTCTACTGATATTCCATCAAGTACTGTTTTCTTCATCTGAGTAGTCTATTCATAATCCAATGTAAGGGTATTTGCTTCATACGAGGCCAATCATCATCTGAGGCTGGCCGAGTTGAACTAACATATTAGTTACGCAAGGATGTCACATTTTCACACTAATGATAATAGTGGTGTACCAACCACTCATTAAGGAAAACGCAACCGTGTAGTTTCTGTAGTGAAGGAGTTCTAGTTGGTTGCCATCTTCATGAGGCTTGATGATTCTATCATGCAGTCAGCAGCACTTGTTTGCTGGCTCATTGGACTTATAGCTGTTGCTTGTTGGACTCAAATGGCTTACCCTAAGATAGGTCTATAACATGGTTGCAGGCTTGTTCGTGTCCATGTGTTTATTTATCCAAGCTCCTGATTGCTGTTGTTCTAAAAGTTGGCCTTAGCATCTTAAGGGGTGAAAATTTATTGGTTGAACTGCATTAATTTAACAGTCATGGTTAACCTTAATAGTTTCAATCTAATTGCTATTCCCATCTTTTCAGAAATCTCGCAACGAGATTCTTATTCGGAGTTTCCAGCTTGCATTTTCCTTAAGGAGCATATCTCTTCATGGAGGTAGGTATCTGTGAGCTGTTCTAAAATCTGATGTATCCTTGTTGGCAATAAATGGCATTCTTTCTTTTATGATCTGATGCTTATATTTAAGGTGAGGAAACAATACCCGAATATACATTAGTCCTTAGTGCACCTCCCATCCAACGATCTACTCCCATTCATATGTCTAGGTTTACGATGTGTGATGTATTAAATGTTATACCACACTTCATAATACCCGTGTAGTTTCTGTCGTTAAGAAAGTTTGCTTGGAAATAATTTTGATCCTTTCAGAATTGTACTGAAGAAAGATAGATTTTTATTTTGTCTTCGTTTATTTACAATGTCTTTTGAGTTTGTAATTGAAAACAGTGAGAGTACTACTTAGTTTTAAGTTTTACTTCACACCTTAAGTACATACTATAGAGGCCGTCTTGCAATAGACCAAAGGTTATAGAAAGACCAAAAAGTCTCTAATGAACATATAAACCACCAAAATTGTCAATTTCGCAGGTTAACCGGACTGGGCACAAAATACAAAATAAAGAAAAATCTTTAGAAGCAGCCATGGCTGTCCGTTAATATATCAAGCTGTAGCTTTAGAAGCATCCATGGATCAGGTCTGGTTTGTTTATCAAAACCAGATCTGATTTTATCCAACCTCCGTGAAGGCGTAAGCCTCCATGGAAATCAAGCTTCTATGGAGCTCTGTGATGATCAAGGTTGATAAGGATTGGGTTATTTGAAGCTTTGAAATGATCTAGGGTGGATTTATAGACTTGATGAAGTGAGAAGTATGCCATTTGTGAATTAGATATGCGATAGGGGTGTGTTTGCAATTTTGATATAATATTTTGAGTTTGAAACACGAAATATATAATGTAAAACATCAGACGTTTAATGTATATAAGTTAATGTTAACGTTTCATGCAAAATGTTTGATGTTTCACAACAAATTTCCATGTTTTACACAAAATGTTTGATGTTTTGTACTTCCTACGTCCCGGTCAAAACTTTCCGTTTTGCCATTTTAGTCGTATCATATAAAGCTTGTCATTTCTATTTTTAGTAATTGGACTTAATACCAGACTTGACTAATACCCTCACATTACACTCATATTTACAAATTTATTAACCCACAATCCATTCCATTTTTTAAATTTTTTCTTTATTTTTTCTTCATATAAATAATACTCAACTTTCCACTTTATCAACCCACTATCATTTTTTATTCATTCCATCTTCCACTTTACCTTATGTTGTTTGACCGAAAAACAAAATTGGAAGCTTATAATGGGATGGAGGAGTAATACATTTATAGCAATTTTCACTAAAAATGAAGTTCTAAAATATCTTATGTTGTGTTTCACTTGAAATTTGTCATGTTTTAACTTATATATGTAAAACTATATAAAAACTCAAGAACAGTGTTTTCAGGTAGTGTTGATTGTTCATGAGAAATGTTCTATGTTTTACAATAATGTTGGTTTCAATTTACTCAAAGCTCTAAGAAAAACACCAACAAGGTTGTGAATGTTTCATATATAACGTTCATTATTTTATGAATAATATATTTTGTTTGACAGACAAAAACGGGCGTGTTCAGGTAATGTTAACTTTTCATGAAAAAGTTTAATGTTTTACGAAAGATGTTCAATGTTCTACAAAAAATGTTTGATGTTTTGTAAAACTTGAATTATTGACATTTTAAGAAAATTTGCTAGCAAGTCCCAGAAACATATCGAATTCTCCAAAATTGCCTCAATTTCAGATTCACCCTTTCCCAAATGAATTTGAGGTTTCTAATAAACCAAATCGCCAAGAATATGACATTCACCACATTTCAATCCCTATAAACAAGTCCGAATAGCTACTAACCGTAGATTAAAAATAAAATAAAACAATGAAATCATTTCTATTTCCCATGGACGTCTGGAACAGCGAGTAGAGACTTTGCTTGGAGCAATGAGCTTCTATATTCTTTTCGGCTTGACCCGGTCCAGTGGGTTGACCAGTTAATTTAATTAGAATGGGTGTTGTTGAGTATTCTGTTAGTCTCTTTACACTACGAGGTCTCTCGTAATACTTAGTGAATATGATCTCTCTCTCTCTTGTGAAATTTTTATTTGCTTGTAAACGATTTGCTTGTGTTACAGGTCCTCTTCAACCATCACGGCGCCGATCTCTTTTCACTTTGGCTACATCCATGATTGTTTTCTTATCGAAGGCCTACAACTTTCTTACGCTTGTTATTTCTGCCAAGGACTCTTTGACTGATAAAATTGTAGGTGCTATATATTGCTTTAAAATAGTTTCAGCACAGGCGTTTGATTGCTCTTTCGAGTAGTTTTCTCTTTTTCCAAATTTCATTGCTATGTTAATCAATTGGCTTCAAATAGGTCGACCCTTTCCTCCGATTGGAAGATGAATGCAAGTTAAGAGCTGTTGGTGACAAAATGGAAGTAGATAATATAATGAGAGTTTATGGATCAAAAGAAGATGACGAAGATGCATTTAAGTCACTGTCAACTATAAAAATAAGTGAGGACCAATCCACAGAATCTTTTGCTTCCATGATTTTGAAGTATTTGGGAAAGCTATCCAATGTATGCTTTCCTATCTGGGTATTTTAATACTTTTCGTACATGCCAGTTGAGTACCCTATATAACTTGTTTTTTTTGCAGTCTGAATTATCCAATATGAGGGAGCAGCTGCTTAAAGATTTTCTTCCTGATGATGTATGTCCATTGGGAGCTCAACTTGTTATAGAAACTCCAGGCCAAATTTACCATTGTGGTTCAAAGGAACTGTCTGAGGTGGTGGTTTATCATTTCTGTATACTTTGCGCCCAAACCCTCCCCCCCCCAAAACACCCCAACACACACACAAAAAATCCAGTTAACATACGATATTGCGGGGGTACAAGGATGACTCAAAACCCCCCTACAGGGGTGGATTTTTCTTATATGTATTCAATATTTGTTACTCTCCTTCAAAGTTATATTTCTTAGCTCATGTTGTTTCTGCAGCCGGAACAGTCAATATTTTCGTTCTCTGACGAATATCCAACTGATTCATTTGGAAGTCACTCAGATTCCTGCTCCCACCACACTGTAGAAAGTCCCAATCTCTTGAGTGTTGATAAGCTTATTGATATGGTATGTAGGCAATAATTTACCTTTTAAAGTGTTTTTCTCATTGCTGTTCCTGCTTGTATGTGGTAACATTGTTATTTATGTATAGTCGGTCACCTCATTTATAGGACAACCCATTACTGCCATCACTTCACATAGATCCATCCAGTTTGAGTCGGATATGGAACGAACATTTTTTGTTTATGTACCGACACCATGATGGGTCTGCAAAGGATTTCCACCCATAGGATCTGTAAAGGCAGTGAAGAAAAGTAGTGCAATTGGAAACAAAATTAATGATCTTGACGCTTGAAATTCTGAGACCTTTTCACAACTGTGGATTTCTTTTCTACCTCGATTCAAATAGAGCTCTTCTCAGGCTGACTTGGCTGACTGAGAGTTTAAAGTCCAGAGAAAAATAAGGCTGACTGAGAGTTTAAAGTCCAGAGAAAATATTTATATTTTGCTCATCTTTCTCCACTGTTAAAAATCTTGAAAATGTATTGCTCTACGTCTGTGTCCTGTTATTAGCAGATAGTAATTGGGTTAGTCAGGGATCATCTTAGGATACGCTCTGGAAAAAGTATCACTAACTCAAATTGAACTTAGGAAGTTAGCTATTGGATAACTTTCACTGTGTTGATTTATATCCTTGAGCATGAATGATTGAGTTCGCGATGCTCTAGGTGTCGGAGACTACAAAAGAGGTCGTTGCAAGATTTTCCGTCTCAAACCCATCTGATCTGCCATTCAAGGATATGGCAAGCAACTGCGAGGCTCTTCAGATTGGCAAGCAGCAAGTCATGTCCAACTTCATGGCTGCACAATCAATTCCCGAGGATTTGGAGAGCTGCATGCAGGATAGCATTCAGGCACAGGAATTGATTTCTTACTCATCCCATGAGCAGGGACATTTAAAGGTGATTTTACATAATATGATGCCCCAGTTGAACTATCAATTGACGTAATTTAGTATGTACGCTTAACATGATTTTGCAGACATCGTCCGTCGCCATATTTCCAACACCTTGTGCAGCTGAATATCAGCAATATCCAAACTTTTTCTCATTGCCGAGTGCTAGTCCATACGACAACTTCTTGAAAGCTGCTGGGAGCTGACGTTGATTAGTTAGCAGTTGTTGGACTCAGAGAGATCTTAATCGTAAATATACCCGTCGTCTATATTCTTGAGGCACACAAGTCGATTGTGGGCTATTTGTTTGCAGAGTGAGTTTTATTTTCAGTTGATGAGCTACAAAATCATATTGATATATAGGTTAAATTTCATAATGGTATCCCTTGAAATTGGTGGTACAGGTGTGGTGTGGGGACTTTGTACATTACCCATAAATGATAAATGAGTGCACATACAAGTGGTCAATAAATTATAGTACTCGTGTAAAATTTAAAGCTGAAGAACAAATTGTTGTGAAGCCATATGGCTATTGTATATTGTACTGAAATATTCTATAGATTCTTTGTGAACTGCTCACTATAAACTCTTGGGGTATTTACATATATAAAGTTATAGTATTACTAGAACTTGCGTAACATGTTTAATGAGTTATGTTCGATCGTTATCTTTCTTCGATCCTTATCTTTCTTTATTAATATTTGATTTTGAGCAAACATGCAATATTTTTAACAAAATATATGATGTTTGATTTGATTTCTCCGATAGAGGTTTCTTGTAAGTTTGTATTTGATTTTTATGCACAAACATGGCATACCAAAGAACCGTCCTAGGATAAAATTGTGCTTGAAATTGCCAACATCCAATAAATGCTATACTGGAAACAAAAGCAGAACATGTCAATGAGGATCATCTGCATAAATTGCCGCAATAAGCAAGTTTGCATGTAATATGGATGTAGCATTCACATTATGACATGTCTAATGAAGAAGTAATCAACGATAATCACTCTAAAGCTAGATGAAATGATAAGATTATTTATTTTAACCCTTAAA
>JAYMSR010000963.1:0-11578 GCA_036897825.1 Plantago rigida | reverse complement strand
GAGCCAATGGTTCATTTATCTTCCAATCTGTTCTATTTCAAGTAAAATTATTATCCATCCAATTTACATACTAATTAAAACTTTTAAAATGAGAATATTATCATAGGCCAGGAGTCAGAGAAGAAATGCTCTTCATGATGTGAACTCCAATTACAAAATTTCCATACCCACGATGGGACAGAATAAAAATAGTCCACACTTGTGTTTCTTCACCATTCTGTTATTGAACAGGAGTATATTATTATATGCTGCATAATTTAAAACTCAACCAAAATTAAGGTCCATTCTAGATTGAAGCAGGCACATCAACAAAGATCACCTTCATAGAAAACAACCAAGCACGTCCATGGATCAGACATATACATAACATTAACAAAAGTTTTCAACACATACACCTCGCTGCCCGTGCAATCGAATTTCTTGTACAAAATTGCCCTGCTGAATGGCAAATGGGAAATATCCCGTATAGTACTAGAAACAGGCAGCAAGAAACCTGATTTTACACTAGCAGCATGCTGACATTCACAATCTACAACATACGGCACAGTAATAAACCTGCATTAACATAGGCATAGAAATAGACAGTGGCCCATAATCAAAGCTTGCTTCCTCACCTCTCGCAACCTGAACACCAGTTCAACGTGTCAAAACAGAAATAGAGATTATGCGACACAAGAATGAGGCCACTCGGAAGAAACTATACAGACTTGAAGAGACCGTGATATGGAGGTGCATAAATAGGAAAGGATGTAAATTTCTTGAGATTGTCTGACCTTCAAATAGCCATAAAAAGGAGCTATATGATTCTAGCCATCAAATTTCTTGAAAAAACTATCAAAGCCTATCTTCATCAGTTCGAACATGCCTCTGACACGGCTTGACTTGACATGGTGGATGTAAGGAGTGTACCACGAAAACCTTCTTCCAGCCTTTGTGTTTCCAGAAACGGGTCCGAAAGCTCGTCTACAGATAAGGTAATGAAATAAAGGTCACTCGGAGTTTTCAAGGTAAAATAGCTAAAACTTCACATTTTAGTGATAGACCAGGAGCGGTGCAGGAAAATATTGGAAATAGAAGGTATAACAATAGATGAACAAAAATAAAAGAAAAAAAATAGAGGACTGTTAAAGCACATTCAGCACCATAAATGTTTCAGAAGCAGTGCACGCCACATGATCTAATATTCAAATTAAGCTGCATGGGTCATTTTTCCCACTCCAGTGGATATAACAAGTAAACAAAGCATTTCACACCAATTATTACATCACATGCAAATAACTGTAAGAGAAGAGTCGAGAACTTCCCATTTTAGCATGTAAGATTAACAATTGTGTACAGATGCAAAAGTAAACTATTTTTAGTTTCATTTTCATTGGCTTTTTCAAGAAACGTATCACAATTACTAAGGTTAGCCATGTATTTTCTCAGACTTGATTGGCATCAGAGAGCAAGTCATCACATAAAATAAAGAGCAAATGTGTAATGCAACTTGAGGTTTGAAAGAAAATCTCAGCACTGTAAAATTACAACGAAAGTGATCTAAAAGGTTGATACTAAGCAATAGCATTGTGAATATATTGGAGTTCCACTCTGAAATTTTACGTTAACGTATTTGGTCAAACAGTGCACTGCAGAGAACAAACTAGCTTATGTTGATCAGAGCTTTCCCGACCAGTCAACTTATACAGGATTACGAGCATTTGGGGTCAAGTTTCTTAAGCTTACTACACTTACCAGCAATGTCTCGATTCTCATGAATCTGTGAGTCGGTCACCCACAAGGTGTCGCCAGGGAAAATATTTTCATCGACCAAGCAGGCTGTTTCACCCTCGATTGTTCTGGAACCTTTGTGGAGTTCCTGATTTTCCTTGACAACCTGGAGAGACAGAAAAAGAAAAAGAAAAAGAAAAAAAAACTCATTAGAACATGATTTATAATGGATAGATTCTAACATAAACACAGTACAGAACATCTAATATAGATTACTCTACAAACCACGAAACATAGGGTTAGTAGAAAAATAAATAATGACCCTCAAGAGATATTTTACACCCCACTCATTCCCTCCATTCAGAAGGAGGTAGGGGTCTAGTGCAACATCTTTTTATTAGAGGACATTACACCCGGAGGAATGTTGCAAATAAAAAAAGTTATAGGGTAACTAAGTGGCAGGGAGGTACTGAATGTGAGAGAAAAATAAAACAAAAAAATGCAATTACATACCCCAAAGGACTCCCATATCATCATCTTTAACTGATAAATAGATGTTGATGCAGAAACATTCAAGTTTATGGAGTTCCCATGGGCTGACTTCCTTGATCGTTTCGAAGTGCGCCGGTTTGGCTCAGCAATAGTCCCTGATGCTTCTAATATCGACTTTGGAGGTTCTTTGCCACGAATTAAGCAAACACATACATCCTCATTTATATAGTTTAGCTTCTTCATCAATTCTGAACTTTCCCTTTCGCCGATGCACTCTTCACAAACCTAAACCACAAGAAAGACACTTGTTTAGAATTACATATGATGTAACTGTGAGTCTAGGAACACTGGGGCAGTAACAAAAAGCCAAACAATTTCAATGATAGAACAAGAACTAAGGCCATCTCTAATAACATAAGCTGTTACCCTGCCCTCGACCATCTGCTCCAATAACACCAACCCGTTCCCAATGCATTGTATCTCGTGTTTTTCTATTATTTATTTCATTTCACATTTACTAAAATCCATATTCACCTTACATGATTAACATAAAATGTTTGCAATAAGGTAAAATAGATTAAAATTCTATGGTATTCACAGAAATAATAAAACATAAATACATCAACATAAAATAAAGAAAAGAAATGGAAATTATGTTAAGCAGACAATACACTATCTTGTACACATTCGGACATATTTATTTCACATCCTATTCTTTTTTCATAAATCTATTAAGTCTAACACTGGAGCTATCTTTCTTCTTCTATCATGAAAATCATTTCCGGCAAGCTAAGGTCACCCAACGGATTCTTCTTTCCACAAGGACAAGACTCTTTTCCTCACAGATATAAGCATAAATAAACAAAAATAAACTACAAAATTACCTGAGGAAAGGTCTTGACTAAAAGCCTGCCCGAATTACCATTTACTTCGTGATCTGTACTTATCTGACCCTCACGATCTGGCATGTCTTTCTGGGGCCTAATATTTTCATCTTTCGCACCATGATCAACCTCGATTGTGGCAGAAATACATTTGGCAATAATACCACCCCATTCTTCACAGAATAATCTCCAATCGTCCTCTTCAATGATTGTTAGGTTATCGGTCTAAAATTCAAATATTGGAATCATGAAATGAATCATTAACATACTCGAATAGGAGGGCTGACATATAGAAACTTAAATAACGAAATAAGCCTAATTGCACTAAAGAGAGCCAAACAACTCTGGTATTAGTTCCATGCACAAGGAAATAGAAATAAGATCTAATGGTGGGAGTAGAGAATTAAAGTAGTAGATTGGAGTTACCGTGGGTGACTTCTGGAAAATAAGATCACGTTTCCAGATGAGTTCAGGGGGCCTCTCAAGAAGTTTACCATGCTGAAACATAAAGAGGGGGTTAGAGAACATATGCAAAATAATATACATTACACATGCATAAAAGATAGAAAGATCTTTAATAATGCATGTAGCTTCACATTTTTGCTCTGGACAGATTGACATTTGCAGCTCTTATGGAAGTTGGTTCCAATGCACTGCTCATTTTGACAAGCTTCCATGTTTTTATGAGGTTATTTCATTATAATCCTACATAGACTGTCCTTCACCATAGAATTTTCTTACAAGACATGTGAGTGTTTGCAGATGCTTCAGAAGTCAGAGTACTTTTATGATTTTGAACTAGAGGAATTAATTTCTTGGTGTTTGATACTATATTTTCTGCTGCAAATTTTGTACAGAGACAGATAATTGCCAGAAGCAGAAGAGCAAATCAATGTCTGCTTCTAAGTGCTTAAAGCAGGAAAATGAAAATAAAGATATGTAATTAATTGATTTTATCAAACACTAAAACTATTACTTAAATTGATTTTGAATCAAGATATCAAACATTAATAATGTTTGCTTAAAATCAATTTTATTCAACTTTTAGAAGATGCAACCTAAAACTAATTCGTAAAGGCATTTACAAACACTACCCTGGCTAGGTAACAATTGCATCAAATTAAGGGGTTGTGATAACCTTTAAACAGAGAAGCATATCAACAACAGTGTTTAGTGTATCAACTTCTGCAGAAGAAGAATTCTTCCCACTAGCATTTATGTAGCTTCTCCATTTCGATAGCCATGATGAAGGCAACAAATAGTATTTGGTATCTGGACGAAGAGCTATATTTTTATGTACAACTAGTTTGTCATGATTCTTCCGCTGTTTCAACTTGAATCCCCTGCAGCAGAAAGCACCTAATGAGCCACATAACAAATAAATGATCTTTCCAAATAATTAAATTCAAGTCACCTTAGATTGTCTTCTGAAAAAGCAGCTTCTGTTAGTTCCACACTGCATATAGCACACGGTTCAGAGTCTGCAGGAAAAGATGAGCATCCCAGAGTGTCCTCGGGCTTTACTTCCATTGCCGTATCATAGATGAAATTCCAGAGTGTATCAGGCACCAGGACACGTTTAGCACCAGAAGCTATCTCAGGTAAAAGTTCACCGTGGGGACACCTGATTGAAGCTGTGGGTCCAGAATCAGCATCACATGGCATATTTATGTTTTTCCTTCGAAGCCACTGCTGCAACCTACAAAGTACAGGATCTAGTATTTCAGTAATCGACTCAAATTTTCACAATTGACAGTATTGTTTTCTAGAAGCGATACCCGGCAAAAAGTCTACACAGTACACACTAATGGAGTCAAATTTCACAGCACTAATTCCGACTCAAATTTCACAATTAAAAGTATTGTTTTCTAGAAGCAATACCCGGCAAAAAGACTACACAGTACACACTGAGTCAAATTTCAATGCACTAATTCTAGTGGAGCAAACTGAAAGACTGACGAGGATGATTACATGACTAGATTTCAGTAGAACAAAGTATTCAAATAATTCTAATCTGAGAGATCTAATTGCCTACACAAGTAATAATTACTTAGTTGAAAATCAAGTTTATGCTATTGTTTGAAGTTCAAAGCTTTGCAATCATTTTTATTCCACCTCTAGATTAAGTTATCATCATTTACTGTTTGTGATACAATGCTTTACAGTTTCTCGTAAATTGTTTCTTTTTTCTTTTTTCTGAGCAAAGCAACTTTTGTTGGAGATAAAAGATAACTGTCATGCCACTGAAACACGTCTTAAGAATCATGTTTCCTCCCAAACAGTAGTACTATATCAAGAATGACAAAATGAGGATTGGCACACTATACACAATATCATACCAGGACTTGGATATGTAGTACAACTTGCCCTCCAAAGGCTTGCCTGAAAGTGCTGCCTCTGCAACTTCTCTCAGCAATAATCTCTTATCCGTGTATATATTTGCATGTACCATATTCTGACCCATCTCAAGGATGCAAGTGCTGCAGTAATCATCCTTGGCCAGTGTAGGTCCCCCTTGATACTAGTGACAAGAATAAATAACATTATCAGGAACAAAACATGGGTACACTAAGAAACATGTGAATATCCAAATCTAAACCACAAAAGGATGCAGCCACATCATAGCTCCTAAAATGTACACAAAAGCAATCAATATAAAGTAGCACCAAGAAGAAAAGTTGATGCCTAGTCTCTAGAACAGAGCACGATGCCTTGACCACTTGCACAAGAAAAGGTGGAATAGAGACAGTAACACCTCATATTGCTAATCATGATACTGTCAGACTCAGAATTCATAATTCGCTTGCTAGATAATTAGATACCATGCACCAGAAGTCATCATTGGATCCTTATGGTTTGCTTGTGTTCCATAAGCTTTGCAATCCTATAAAATAAAACAATGATACGGCTTTTGACCAGGGAATTAAAACAAGATATTTCAGATTACGACCTCCACCACATCTCATGATAATGCCTCATTTTCCTGTTCATCTTCAGATGGTGCTGAACAGTTTCTTGCATTTGCTTGCAACTACTGAGCACAAGTGCACAAGAAATCCCCAAGCAACAAAGGCAACTCCAGTTTACAGTTTTTTCAGAAATGTTTCCGTGCAGTAACAAAATTACTGCACAGAAACAAAAACATCACCTCAACATCCTAGTAAAACATGGAAAAACTGTTGCATCTTTCCTGGTCCACATTAACGTGAGAAATACTCCACAGGGAAACAGTAGTAATCTTTGTATGTAATTGCCTGATTGATATGAACTCGTTTGAGACTTTGAGTTGTTATACTTCTCAACAGAGAATATATCAGTCTATGACGAACAGATATTGGCATAATCTAATCTTGCAGTAACTGCAAATCTTAGGAAATACGATATCTATATAAATAAAATTTAATTGAATCATAGGCAATACATATATCAAGATGTTGTTTATAAAGCCACCCAAGTTAAGAATGTCATAAGGGAATAAATGCAAGTTATAATATCACAAAATTAAGCAGCAAGTCTGATTGAGAGGGAACAACTTCACATGAGGGAGTAAATGAGGTGCATAAAAGATGTTGGATTTGGAGTAAACGGTACAAGAGGTTATAAACATATATTGGTATTTAAATAGTATCTCAGTGTTCTAAATTATATAGTATGCACAAGAACCATATACGACAATACCTTAGAGTATAACATGGTCCAAGCTTCAGATGAAACACGCTTCATGAAATTAGTCTTCGACAGTGGCACTTTCCCATGCAAGCATCGTAAAGAGGTATTGTCAATATTCCTGCACAGCATTTTGCTTAATATAAGCACTACTTCTAATATACTCCAGCCGTCCAAAAACCCTAGTTACATTTTGGGCATCCCCGGTGAAGTTATCACATTTCAATCCATTCCATTATTCGAAATATCATTAATTCATTACCACCATAACAGTACATATTTACAACATTACCACACTTCATCACTTGATCATTCATTCTTTATCACAATTCACAACCCCCTACCCAGTTGTACTATATCTCAACAGACAAAAGGCAAATCTAACAACTGTTTTGGGACGTAGGGATAAAGCCTTTTATGAAGTCCAGGAGACAGCACTCTTAAGTTAACTATGTGTTCGAAGTAAAAACGTGCTGCACAGAACTAAGCAATTTTAAGACATAACATCACTTGGTTTTATTTTCTTTTTCAACAAAGATAGCAATTGTGTTCCAAGTGATCATGAAAGTGCACCATCTCAATACAAACGTAACATATCCTCCCCAAAGACAAACAGCTTAAAACACCGAATAAGTAAAAAACAAGCAGCATAGACTAACCATCTTAACATTATAAATACATCTACCAACATCAAAAAAACACAATAAATTAATAAGTTTAGGGTAGATCACTTCAACATCAGAATACATATGCAAACAACAAATGAGAATGTCCGACAAGTTGAATTGATAGTATGAAAAAGAAACAAGTGCCAACATGTTAAATTTACAAGATCAAGGAGAAGGGAGAGTTTTACATACGATGCTGTAATACTGTCAGACCATTGGCGAAGCCAGTCAGTGGAGATCCAGAAGTATGAGTCTTCAGGTGATTTCACCGGTGCTACAGAAAGGATTGAGCGCACCTCCTGTCTCCGCTCCGTGATGCGGTTCACCTCGAATTGCTTCTTTGATTTGTATTGTTCGCATGAATCAAGATATTTGGAGTTCATCATGTTTACTTCTTTTAAGACATGAGCTGGAATATGTTCATCATTCCCATTTGATACTACAGGACCATCGATTTCCATTACTACAGGACCATCGACTTCCATCACCTCAAATTGATTCTTCAACTGATCACAACATGGTATGCCAGCTTTGCCACCATCATTGCTTGAATGTCTAAGCACATACATTAGCATATATGCATCACTAGATGAAAACATCCGAACATGACGAGCACCATTTGTCTCTGAAGCTTGGGAACGGTTTTCGTTGGTGTGATTATGATTAACATGCATGTCCACTTCGGGGCATGATGATATCTCAGTTGACTCAGAGCGCACAGATTTAGCACTCTGACTTGATGAAGTGGATCCAAATGGCTTCCGGCCCATTTTTGAGACACTTTCATCATCAAATTCCCACCATACACCAGTATTCACATCCTTTATATGAGCAGTATAATGGCCACTGTTGGCAGCAGAACCCTTGTGTATCAGGATGGCTGACAGATCATATATAAGATTCGATTGAGAACACTCAGATAGCCTCTGCGCCATGTTAAGTTCTATGGGAAAAGAAAATGCAGAAGTTATCTTCTTCCTTGTGGTTGCCTGAAAATAAAATCAAAATAACACATAAATAAGAAAAGAGATACCAATGAAAATAGATTAATTGCTAAAGAAACTTCACCACTGAGCTTAAGTCATTCCAGTAGGTTAAGCATAACAATGCAATAAGCATTTTTAGTTTGTCCAATTCTTAGTAAATAGACTGTAAATCCGAAGCAGCAGAACCAAGCTTATTTCCTCAACAATAAAACTCTTAAACACAAAAAAACAATTCAGATCTTGATTATGCCAGATAGTGGCAATCAACACTTACAGCCTCTAATACAGGAAATAAATGTGAAGAAAAGCCAGGTGTTAATAATTTTATCATGTAATTTTGGCAGACGTAAATATCCAATTCGCTGAATTTCCTATTATCCCCGTAATATGTGGGCTAATTAGTTATTACACGTACACATTGACAGATTTCCCACCATTATTCCATTTATTGTAATGCCCTCTCTATGTCCCTATTCTTCTTCGCACTTTTCCTATATTAATGTGCTTTCTCTACTCCCCAGAATTTTCTTCATATACATGCTCCCTCTTCCCAGATATCTATCACAACACTGAGAGAATCACATTGGTATGTATCAAACAGTTATCTACACCCATTCAATGGCATTATCATGAAATGTGAAATAAATAAGTGCCTGTATCCTTTGCAACAGCCACGACATAGCCCCCATAGATAAGTCAGTAAAGGAACGCAGCATATTGCTAATGGAAGTTATAAAATCAATTACATTTGGAAGAAAGATGTAACGCTTCAGCTGAAAGTTAAGTATAGCAGGCAGTGACCGCAACTTGATGCTGCGTGTAGCATCAGCTCGTGTGGCACATGCATCACAGTAATATTGATTGTCCCCTTGAAGCTCCTCTGTGCTAAAGTAATCATCCAAGCTCTTATCTAGACTCTTTAACCCTTTAACATTCAACTCCAGTTCGTAGAAATCTTCAACTTTTGATGAGGCTTCAGATTCGTTTCCACATTTTGAGCACCTAGATTGTAGAGCAAGCAAGGAAACAAAATGTCATTTCCATAACTGATAGTAACTATAATCACAAGTGGTGTTAGAAGTGGGAGGGTGGGCGAGTAGGGATAAGAGATGAGTGGGTTCTCAAAAAATATATTACTATTCAGATATAAACTGACAAATGGGAAATCAATAATCAAGTACCTCTGAAAATGTAATAGATACCAAATAAGAACAGAGAGTCAGAGACTAGAAGAAAGAATTAGTGCCACATACAAGCTAAATAAGTAAAAAACCACGAACAGTATGTGACGTTCTCTAATCAGATAGGTTTGAAACAAATGTGTCAATGGCCCAGGGAATGCGTAAACCCACATATCCCTGTGTGCTAATACTGAATTAAACCATAGGTAGTCATGGAGCTCTTTGTATCCTGCATTTTTAAGTGATTATTCATTGAAAGGTGGAGTGCATTTGGATACATAAGATGAGCCATTATGTCAATAGTGAATGCATAAATTTGGGGGTAGCAACACCTTTACAGATTGCCAGGTACAAAATTCCCCATGCCATAAACAAACCACTTGAATGACTAAAATTATGAATTCACTAATGACACCGTAAGCAAATGACATGCTAATTCTGGAAAGAAAGAAAAAACACCTTAAATCATTGAAGACTGAGGATTTTACCTAGTTACATGAGAGATCCCTCCACGGAAAAGATCTTGTATAATAGTTTTAGCTTTGGAAACCTTGGACTTGTGCAAGCATCTTTCGAGTAAAGATAAAAGCAATGTGAGAAACTCGTGACTGTCCTGCTGAACACCATTATCAAGTTCCAATGTCTGGATGAACGACGCCGAATCCACATAACTCATTTTACTATAATACAGCTGGGCAAAAAGCCGAACAAGGTTGTTCAGCACGGGTTCTTCCTCCAGAACTTCTGGTTCAACCGAGAAAATGCCTTCCCTAAAGGCCTTGTGCATGTACAGGCACTGTAGTATACTGTTTGCATAGCAAGTCGCACCAAGATTTGTGAGCCCTGCCGGAGTAGTTTGGGAATCACGGAGGTCCACCGACGGATCCTGACCTAGGGAACTCACAATCTCCGTAGTCTTCTGCCACAGCCCAGATTTTCTACTCCCATTGACAGGCGGTACCAACCCACAAAAACAGTTGGGATTGTCCTTGGAGTTCACACGGCATCCTTGGCACACAGATTTATAAGTCATGTAGAGCTGATTTACATCCTCTTCACTCACCTCTCCTCTTGCAAGAATTTTCCTACCATATTGCAAACAAAAATTCCACACATACTTATTTCAATTGACTTATTATTTCTTAATAACATAAATGTCATAGGTTAAGTCTCCTTAGTTAATTTATCCAGAAACGGACTTATGTTCTCGAGAAAATCATCTATGATTATTAATCACCATTGTTTTTTTTTATATTACAAAAAATCCTATTTCATTAACATCATAGACTTTTGAACATGTAGTATGATGTTCTTCATAACATAGGTCAGTCTCCATTTCATTAACATCATAGACACTGAATGTAAAATGATAGGTTCTTCTCCTAAAGTTTCCGTGAAACTACATTCCTCAGTACACCCTAATTGCATAATTGCAGCAGTATTTTAACAATCAGAAAAATTAAAAACTCTGAGCACCGAACACAAATGAGCCAGACAGCATATTACCAACAAAATCAAGGTAAATTAAAACTTCCAGCTACAACAAGGCACGCACAGGTACTAACAGAAGCAATATCTTCACCAGAAAAAAAAATTAAAAACAAAAAAGTAGAAATACTACATGAAGATTTCGGAGGTGCAATCGGCATTGTCATCAGGTCGACCCCTCTTATTTTTGCTCCTCGTTGTTGGTCGATGATGTCCCATCTTCCAGCAATCACCTGAATTTGGGGCAAATCGAAACCCTAGATTTTTTCTGCGATCAAAAATCACAACAGAGAAAGAGACTTGGAGAGATCGAAGAGATTTTGGGAGTTTATTATTATTATTTATTTATTATTATATACTCCCTCCATCTCATCTGTATGTGGACTCGAACACGAGTTTTAATAAAAAATTGATTAAAGTATGAGTGATATTGATAAAGTAGGAAAGATAATGTATAAAGTAGGAGTAATATTGAATAAAGTATGAGTAATATTGAATAAAGT
>JAYMSR010000962.1:0-11580 GCA_036897825.1 Plantago rigida | reverse complement strand
ATAGTGTATTAAATATAAGAGAGGATTTTCATTTAAAGGATGGATGGAATGATAAGATTTGGACGACCCAAAACGAAATACGGGAAGATGAATCTGAGACTAAGTGTGATTTTGAATTTTTCTTTGGGATCGAATTTCCGTAACTTGATTTTCCTCGGGAGTTATTATTATTTTATCTATTTCGTATGAAGTGAACTTTTGGGCCTTCCGGATTAAAAACATTATTAGAAAAATTAACTTTACTCCCGACAATATTTATCGAATAATATGGAGCACATGTCCGGAAGATTGGAATAAGTAAAGGAGACTAATAATAGGGGACAGAGTTAAGTGTCGGTGGAGAGCTCATATGCACAAAATGGTGCCTGTGCGGATTCACATGCCGTCTTTGCATCCGTCTGACTTTAACAGATATTGGAACGTTTCTAACGTGAAGATATTCTATGCTACATCATGCTATAGAATTTGTTGAACGGTGGCAACAACATTTTAAAGACCATGAGACACTACATATATCACAGATGAAACCGCTATTGGGGGAGTTGCACAAAATTATTTTAACCTGGCATTTGCTTTGGTGGTTATGTACATAATTCTAAGTACTCCGAGATTTTGACTGATTGGTGAGTTGCTAGAAAAAGATGAAACAAAGAAAATTCATTCCCATGTTGAGGGCCTTGAAGCAGCGTGATTGCAGAAGCAAATACAGAATAATTGACAACCAGCATTAAAGAACAAAGCTAGAGAAAAACTGCAGTTGAATTCTTACTCAAGCTAAGCCACACAACTACGTGGTGATTTCACTATGTTACAGAATCCACACAGCAAAAACATCTCAAAACAAAACGAGGGAGATGATGAACAAGCACAGCCATAATGTTAGTTTGGGAACTTGGGATACAGAAGGATCAGGGCCATAAAAGGAGATAAGGTTCAGATTCAAAATAATAATCCAAGCTTTTCATTAACTATCAAATATTAGCTAGCTGCTATCATCAAACGTTGCTTGCGCCCACGAGATTTTACAAGGTCAAAACGCATAGTTTTTAATTGAAGCATCCACTGGGAGAGAGCAATGAATAAATATAGATGAACCTCCTCTATCCCTCCAAAAACCTGTGGGTTAAGTCGTCTTCAAGCATATCCACGAAATCCTATGAAAACACCAAGGAAATAGAACCATTAGTAAATCAGAACTTTTAGTGGGGTTTTCTACCATCAGGTCACACTGGTTGAGGCTTTTATTCTTGAAAACCTGATGATCAATATAGTACAGGTCCAAATTTATAAGTCCTTCCTCTAGATTCTTCCGGAAAAGGACATTTATTGGATTTGAAGAAGTAAGTTCCCTCTGCAGAAATGTTGTATGCGACTTAAGACTTGGGAGATCTAGCCATTTTCAGATCAGTTAGCACAGATGTAGTAAGGGTTCGCTAGAGCAGCATTTCAGAAAGATCATTTTTCTGACAAGGAATGAGAGATTTGCTTTAAAGCAAACGGAGAAGAGATCTAGCATATCCAAATCCAATAGCTCATTTTATGAATATCACTTACCATGCAAATGAAAGTGATAAATGCGATGGGTGTAGGAGAAAGTGTTGGATGCTTGGTTTGTCTTAGTACTGTGTTGTTTGATGTGGCACCCTTTCGAGCTTTGCTAGTAGCGTAAGGTATAAAGATGAAGAGCAAGAGAAATAAGGGTGTTCATGAAAAAAATCTGATTTAGCTGTTGGTGAGTATGGTCCTTTTAAAAAACTGAAAAATAAATAAGTGAAAGAACTTGTGTTACAAGGTCTAATAAGGCTCCAAACTAGGGGAATGCACCCAACACTTGTGGAGTTGTGGTTTAGTGGTATACTTAATTCTAATATTAGAGGTGGATGTGCAAAATAGGGGAACTTGTTATATAATTAGTTTAGACCTTTGAGGTAAAAAGTTGGAAGAAAGACCTTACCTGTATAAGACCATCATCACTAGATAATTGGTTTACCACGCCTTCATGTATGCTGCCATTCCCAAGATGTTGACCCACATTCTGAGCCAGAGCACGAAAAATTTCCTGTGGTGAACTCTGATTTACAAACCTCTGGACCAGTCGAGGATCAATCTGACAAACGAGAAAACAGCACAAAATTGATGGTTATCCAGCACTAAAATAATGGAATGCAGAAATGAAAGAACTAGATTTTTCCTTGATGATAAGTGATACTCTAGAAATAATTATTTGACAATCTGATACATCAAAAGACAAACAACAGTGATAATGGTGCTCAGCAGGGATCAAACATGACGATTCTTTCTATGTTAATCAAGCAAATGAGAATAAACCATAATACGTTACACAAGGAGAACTACAAGATAAACTTAAAGTAGAGACTGCATTAACTTGAGAGAACTTTTTTAGCAAGATAACGAGATTTAAATAAATTAGCCGTTGAAAGAGAAAGAGGCAAATATACTTCATATCCTTGTCAAATCTGGATAATTGACATAGTACCACTTGCAATAAATTCAACCTTTTGTATATCCTTTCACGGGCAACACTAAAAATACCTTTAAAAAATGATACATATAATTAAAAAATTACTATATTCTAGGAATTACGGTCATGAAGTGACAATATTATCATTTACCATGCTGCAAAAACAAAAAGTTATTTCACTTGCAGATTAACATGGAATGCAGCTTAGACACTTTGCAGTCCAAGATGGAGTTAACTGATCATTGTTGTATATGTTGGCCTGCTGTACTGCTCTGCTGCCGAATTTCAGAAATTGATACTCTCTTACTCTTTCAAGTATATGCATGTGATGGTATATTCAAATTTTACTATATATAATTATCTTCCAACAGAAAAAATGATAAATACGAACCTGAGGATCATCAGTAACTTCAGACTCTATACTTGACCTGCTCCGTGACAGAATCGTTTCCATGGGATCAACTTGAGGGGCAGATGAAACACCCCCTAAAGCTTGAGAAACAATGGGCATCATTTGTTGCATCATTCTCGACAGATCAAACCCACCGCCTTGACCCCTGCCAATGTCTGAAATCGCATCTCCAAGACCATTGCTGTCAATCTGCTGAGCTATTTGATTCACTGTATTCCTCATTGCAGGATTTCGAGTGAACTGCTGCAACATATTTCTAAAAACATCAGGAGAACCAACTCCAACTTGCTGTGATACTCCAGCCAATAAACCATTCATTGCAGGATTTTCTAGAAACTGGGACACTGCATCTGCAATGTCAATTTGGCCATCAGCGCCTTGTCTTGCTGCAGAGGGAGCGGAGGAAGAACTTGCATCCCCCCAAGCAGAGAGTGATGTAAGGGATTGCAAGACCTGCTGTCCAACTTCTCTAGCTTGTTGGTTTTGACTACTGGTGCTAGCACCATCACCGCTCTTGGATTGCGTTATCAGTTGTTTTACTCGTTTCTACCAAAAATAAATGAAAATATAGTCAATTACCAGCATTCAAAAGTAAAGATGAAAAGGTAAAAAGACAAAAAACATCATTCACAAAAATTGTGAATGGTCACAACACACAGATTTAAACATAGGCAAATCATACAAGAAATTTGAACAGATTAAAATAGCCATCTTTTACATGTCAATGTACATGATCAATATGGAGATCCAGACCAGTGAAGTACGCAACAGCATAAACCTATGTACCAAAAGAGTACGCAACAGGATAAGTAATCTACAAGAGCCAGCATACAATTAAAAAAATATTTAACTTCAGAATTCATGTAAAACAATGTGAATACTCATGATATCATACATTCTTCAGCATTTCATAAAGAAGTACAGACTGAAATGCAGACATTAATGATTGAAATACTAATCTGATCTACAGTAAGAAGATATATACACACAATTAAACAAGACCTTTCGGGAGGAGAGCAAAGTAAAAGTGATACCTTTGGCTGCAGCCCTCCCAGCCCCAGTCCAAGAGGAACGCCTGTAGAATCAGGATTACTACCCTGATGCGGTTTGGCAGGCGAATCAAGATTCTCAGCAAGCTGAGATGCTTTTGATCTATCACAAGTACTCTCTGAACTGACAGATATTCCTCTACCTGAGTTTATATCTTTTCCCCCCTCAACATCTGATTGATGACATGCACTTTGTGCCTGGAAGTTCAAGGTCAATTAATTAAACTGGCAGATTGAATCACAAATATTCAAACAAGAATAGCTCCAATATTATACTTTTGTATCATCAGTCACAACAGCATGATGAGAGGATTGACTTGTTTCACCAACCCTACTAGTTGACAAATCCGTTTGGTGGCTGATTGTATCATTATCTCTAACACCACCAACAGGCTGGACTTGTTGATCAGTTGAACCGTCTGATTGACCATCACGCATACAAAAATGCTCCAGTAAATAATAGATTATACAGTCAAAATTCCAGAGTAACTTATAGAGGACAAAATTCCAAAGTGAACACACTGTTACCATTTTGCAAGTTGGGAATTAGATTTCTTCTGAGCAGCATTTGACCTAGTATTGCAGGATGAAGATTAGAATCAGGAGCTTGTGAAACATCAGTACCAGGCGGCAAAACACCAGAAACCGGAATCACACCAGGTCGCACTGGAGCAGTTGTTGCATTCAATCCGGACAAGCCACGAGCTTGAGTAGAATCAGCAGATTGAGTTCCACTACCACCTTGTCCTTGAGTTCCTTCCCCATTACGCACTCCAGTACCCATTCTAGGAATCATAGGTGCCAATGATGCCCCTGATTTGAAGTCAAATAAGAATCGATTATCCTATGCATATGTGAAAAATAAACATGAGGTAAATCTCTCCAGTGCCACATACCAGTATGGATATGAATATTTACATTTCTTGGGATTCCACCAGCACCAATTGGACCCATAACCACAGGATTTGGGGCAGTACCAGATGCTCCACCAAAAAGAGAACTGGTTTGAAGAGGAAATGGCTGCAAACGGTACGCACTAATCATATTGCCGGGGAGATAGAAGGATATGAATTCAGAACATGAACATCGATATCACAGAAAGCCTCTTCAGGAGAGACATATAAGCACAAAACATACATATATCAACAGCAACACTTATCATCCAGAACAATCAATAATAGGGCATGCTCTTAAGAGAACTGGCTGAAAAAAACACAAAAAGGTCTATACTGAGTCGAATCAATCGTATCGACATATTTTCTGAACTGTTCTCCTAAAGCATAATTCCATATTCTGACAATTCAAACCTGGATACCTAATGAGGATGGTATAGGGATTTTGTGCTTAATAACAACAATCTAAATAGGTAATAGGTAACTAAAGCTCGAGAAACAAACCTGAACCATAATTGGATTAGGCCCCGATGAGGATATATAGACAGCAGGTCCAGCATTAACAAATAATTCAGCCTGCAGAAACATCCAAAAATTGTTACTGGCCTGAATCAAGAAATTTGTAAGTTGTTGAGGTCAAGAAAAAGGATATACAGGAGATTGTCCCATGCGAAGAGTCAATATTGTCCTGCCCAACTCCAAGAAAAGTGCACCTAAGTGTTGCATAGCAACACCAAATTGAATGCTTTCCGTCTGTAGTTGCCCACGTACAGCAGGATCAGTCGAACCCCCCTCTTGGTCCAGACGATCTGTGATGCTCTACAAAATTACAGCAGGTTAATGATAGCACTAGGATCTTAAATACATAGATATCTACTATTTGTGGCGTGTTCTTATGTTCAGAAATTACAATGCCAGAAGATGAAATTTAATACACAACTAAATACTCATGTCATGAGAACTATCTGGTGAAAGAGACCAATATAAGAAAGAGATGCCAACTAATTACACCAACTGGTGGAATTAGAGCTGAGCTACAATTAATAGAAAAGCACATCCAAAAGAGTACGACACAGCCCACCCCTGCCCACCGTTTCATTATCTCCCAAGATTGCCTCCACCAATAGACTCGAAATGAGACGATACACTGTCAAACATCAGTCATGCTTGTTCTAAATTTCAGTCATCACTGCAAAGTTTCAAAACTTTCACCAGCCATTCCATTCTGGTTGGACTAAAGAATATTGGATAGCATAACACCGTTTATAAAATTTTTGTCTCCAAACAAGGAAAATCACAAAAATACAAACTTATAAAGACAACTATAGAAACAAGAACCCAGTCATATATGACACAACCACTTTATCAAAAGTTTAAACAATTATGTATTCCATCTCTACATCAAGGAAAGAGAGTAACTCTTCAAAATGACTTACTCGCCACATTCAAAGCGTATGGGATTTAATTTGGTTGTGATTAGGCTTCTACGGTTCAAGTGCAAAACAGGATTAGAAAAGTTCAGTATACGTTTGTTTGATGGATCTTGAGGTTAGGTTGACATGTAGGAACTGAGTGTGTTATATAGGAGTGAAAGACAGGACAAAACCGAACCAGGTGGCAAAAAAGCATGCAAAAGGCAGGATTTGTCTCACAAGTGCATCAAAGAAGAGAAGAGAAGGGGGGAGGGGGCCTGATCAACAGTCCATCAAGATCAGATACCCCTTCTCGGCTGTTAAAAATCCATGCAAGGAAAAACAGAGTCTTCTGGCAAAAAATCTAACCAATAAACAGTTACTTGTACACCAGAAGTGAACATAGAACAGATAGGTATTCAAAGACCGCGAGGGTAGCATTTAAAATCATGCAAGTTGCACAAGAGACCACTATAAGTGTTTAATTTCCTTTTGGACTTGTATGAAATTAAAAAATAATTGAAGTAAAACAAAGCATCTCACTGAGATAGAACTTACAGACAATGCAGTAACTACACGGCTGCTCAGAAGACGTTGGACTTGCTGTAGAACAGTGCTCACAGCCTCCACAGTTGGCAAACCACGAGAACTCCTAGGCAACTGAGTTGTATGTTGAGGCTCATTAGAAGCTGACGATTGGTTTGGTTGATCACCTTATTGAAGAATGAGGAAAATTATGTCAGATATGCTTCACAACAACTAGCACAATCTCAACAAGGTAAATGCTAGTTACCACTTTGTGACAATGCCAGCTCCATCCGATTCATGAATTCGACAAGTGTGTCCAGAGAATCAGGAATTGGCTGGTTATTTTAAGGAAAAGAAAAAGGTTATAAAAACACACACTGATTCAAAGCATGTATACAACTATACAAGAAGTCAATATATACCATATTTAGTGTTGGAAGAGCAACTGCCGCTCCTAAAGGAATTTGCATAGTATGGGAAGCAGATTGACCATGCAAGGGCTGTGAAGGGACAGACTGATTTTCACCCACATTTTGACTACCTGTGGTATTCCTTGAGCCTTCTGCTTCATTTCCATGAGTGACCTACAAATGCGAAGATGGTCATCCAGGAGCACAGTAATTAATAAAGCAACATTAACAACAAACTGATAAGCAGGAACCTACATTATCTTCCATGGAATAAATGCTTATAAACAACCACATTTGTGACTTTGTGTTACTTGAAGAATATGAGCCATCTTTGCAAGTTCTTAATATTTTATTCTACAACCATGCTTCCAATTGTGATTAGGACATAGGCAAATTCTCAATTTTCTAAACTACGAATGATCCATGCAAAGAAAAGGAGCATGAGTTTCAATAGCTGGTGCTAACAGAGTCCTCGGAGGAATCTATTACTATATATATCAACTCCACACAAAAGAAATCACTATAACATCTTAAACAGCCAAAACAATGTAGATTTATAAATAACATATTAACATGGTAAACAAGCATGGATGGGAAAATACTAAAGAGCTGAAAGAGGCAACTACCTGAACACCAGGTTGCATTACTCCTCCCAAGTTACCAATACCAATAGAATTCAATACTGACCCAATGACCTAAAAGCAAAGAAAATCTGATGCATAGTCAAAGGAGATACTATCTCATGAGATTATGTCAACAAATGCAGATGGCCAAACAAACACACCTGACCTATATCTGGTGCAACAGCTTCTCCCAGATCACCTACATTTAGAGTCCCTAGTACCACACTGTGAGCAATGTGCCCAATACGATTCCTCGACTGACCGCCATTAGAATCCTGCCCTGTAGTAAAAAAGTAAATGAATAAATGACTGTTGGACTTGATTAGCAGACAAAAAAGAAACAAAAGGGGAAATAACAGAAGTGAAGAAAGATGAAAAAGAAGTATATTCATCTCATTACCTCTATTTCCATGACCCGAAGTTGCCTCTCCGCTAGTGGATCCAGATCTGGTAGGGGGCTGTGGTTGCCTTTCAACTAAATGAAATGTGTCCCCGTTCTCAACATCTATTATGCTGTTAAGTAGACTTATAAAAACAACGACATCTGTTTCACAAATGCACACTAACAAAAAAGAAGAGCAAGACCCAAAATTGAACCATTTCACTATAATTACCGAAAGAGAAACATGGATAAAGTGAAGCGTGCTCATTAATGATACCATGTAAAGGGGAATTCTACCATCACAAGTGTGAAAAAAGTGATTCTATACGAATATCAACTATGCCTCATCATTCATCAGTTCTTTACACTTTTACAGTGTCTAATATCCCACTTGATATCAAAAGGTTGCCAAGCATCCTATGTGAAGCTACTTAAATAATCTTAAGAAACATGCATGGTGAAATATAACTTCATGGTTCTGCATGTATCAAGAGCTACTTCCCAATCTTCGGTAAAAGTACGACCACACTGTGACAAATCGATAATAGAACTACAAGAACATGAAATTATGAAGTATTGAGCTGGATACGGTATTCAGATAGCGGGAGATCATCCTTCAAAACCTTGCCCCTAAAAATGAGACGTTGCTGCCCAACAGGAACACCAGTTTGGCCAGCTACCTTCTCCTTGAAAGCAGATACGACCATCTAAAAGGGTAAATATTAGCCCGATGTTAGATGATGATGATGATAACAACAACAACAACGACAACGAAAACAGAGAGACGACGACCACCACCACAACGATCATTCACCATAACAACAATCAAACCAAACAAATGAGTGAAGACCACTACCAGCTAGTTAAGTCCAAGACTCGTTATAACGAGTGGTTAAAGTTTGTAACTTCTATTACTTCACAGTTTCAGACCAATTAATTCTCAGATCCACACACATGTGCGAGGCATCTTCATGCAGGTCTGCAAACAGTACATAATGACTAGCTCTAAGCAATCAAATATTCTGCTTTTTTGCTGAAATCGGTGAGCTTTTATGACATCTATCCTTAGCACCCATGACAAGTGAACAGGTTTCACATTTTCCCTAATAGAAAGCATCATATTCATAACATTCAGTTCTGGAATTCTCTTGTCTTCTATTTCAAACTTTTGTTACTTATTTCTATTAGTAAGTTACCGAGCAAACTAGGGGACACATGCAAAAATATTTCAATTTGATGAGTGATGAAATGACTTCTACACCTCCATTTGCATATACCATGTGTGTGTGTGTGTGACGGAAGATTATATGAGCACAATCACAATTACATTTGTATCCACATGAAAGCTGTATATCCGGGAATCGAGTGTTTTGATATTGAGCTCAAGGGTTGGCCCTGAACTTCCACTGGTGACATCGCTTGTATCTGAACCTTCACGGTGCTCTGGATCCGTCATGTAGATCAAATTCAACAAGTATCTACACAAGAGGATCATATATGTAAAAAATCAGCACCTTGAAATTGTTTGTATGAACACACTTCAAATTTTCAAATAACTTGACGTTATGAATAATGTCTCAGGTAAAAAAAATCGAAGAGAGAACTTATAAATGGTGTAGAGTCAGGGACACCTAGAATATTCACTTCCTTGAATCAAACAAAAGAAACATATGCTTTGCTCAATAATCATATCTACCACAAACATAAACAATTGAAAGTTGTTGAACTAGGACTTTATAGACAATACTTCTTCGTTCACACAAACAAACAGATGGCATCATGGCAGTGCTCCACCAAATCTCTCATGAAATGCATTCTTTGTTTATGTGAACACAGAACATTTAAGAGGGTATCAGAATGCATGTTTCCTATTCAGTGCAATAGCAGTATAAACCCGCCGTGGATGATTCAAGAGACTGACATTGATGAATTTCTTGAACATCTTACATATCCATGATATCCTAGGTAGACTCATATATCTTACTGAATGCCACTCTTGACTCGTGAACTCCAGAAACCCACAGTTATCTGGCTGCTCAAGAGCTACTTATTTTCAGCCAAATGATGCAATACAGCTCAACCGGTAAATCGTAAGTCACTGTCATCTTCATATGCATCATAATGGAGAAACTATAGATTTGTACAAAAACTTCATGTGTGACGTACCGACTGTTTACCCCCGAAAAGTCTGTCGAAACCAATAACTTACTCCTTTACGTCTGCAACACTGAGACCAAAATGCAACTAAGCTACTACTTCAACTCATCCATAACCCTAACTAAAAAATGTAACCTCTATTCAAACAAAAGATCCAGCTAAAACAAAAGCCTAGAAGCATTTGCAATAACAAGCTAATCAACATATATAAAAGCGCGCATCGAGAATGGCTGAAATTTAACCGATTCTAATGGAGATAACATCAAATCAGGCCAAAATATTCCACAAATATCATAATACACAAAAATGAATTCTAATAATCAGATTCTACAACAGCCATAGCTTCTACTTGTAGCCAATACAGATAAACAACAGGAAACGCAGTAAAACAATCCGATTAGGATGGCAATGGATTAAAATGAGATACGTACCAAATCCGTGAAACAAATCAACGAGCTGCCGAACGAAAAAACGTTGGAGAATAATCGCTGGATGCTGAAACTTTCGCAAGATTTGCAGAAATGAGAAGAAGATTTGAATCGAGGTACAATTTGGGGTAAAATGAAACCTTAATTGTGAATTTCGATTTAGTTCCAGAAGGATCTAGACAAAGCCTTCCTTACAAGGCAAAGACTTTTTTTTCTTTTTTTTATAATGATGTTGGAAATCTGCAATCCGCGCGGCCACTCGTGCTCACGTAGGCAATTGACTCCAAACCACGTACATACTCAGACTCATGAGGCATAAATTGCAACATTAGTTTACGTTTTTGTGCACGTGAAATTAGTGGGTATTATTAAAATAGAAAGGATAAAGGATTTAAAATGCTTGACGGATAGATACGATAAAGTAAAAAATAATGTGACATTTACTTTATTACTATACTATTATATGAGTATGTACTAGACGTCATGCAGAGGGAGTATAAGCTTTAGTAATTAGTATACCATGTGATTTTCACAACCGAATGCACACTCGTGCTTTAAGTGTTAGAGCTCGCTTTAAGATTTATTAATTTTTTATTAAGATTCACTTTTGCGTCTTCATTAATTGAGGGCTTTACATTTTAAGTTCACAAAACATCATAGTAAATAAATGCATCTTACATTTACTGGCACATTCTATTCGTCCCAAATAAGTTATTGTGAAACTCCGTATTTTCGTTAGTTTAATTAATTTCAATTAATAAGTAAAGTCTTTTTTTATTTATTTGTAGAGTAATCGTACTTTAT
>JAYMSR010000961.1:0-11585 GCA_036897825.1 Plantago rigida | reverse complement strand
ATCACAATGACAAAGAGGATGATGTTAAGTACTAGAAGCACCATCGCTGCTGATTTTCCTGCTCCAGAAGCCATGGTTTTGAAAGTTTTATTTGGAGCACAGAGAGGTTAGTCTTTTTTATATCCTTCTTGGGTTCAAGGAACCAAATGTGTATATATAGTATATATACATTAGCAAGAGAACATTGTTTACTTGTAACTTCTTATGCTTTTGTATTTTAGTAAGAAGAATGAAGAACCTTTCCCTCAAAGAAAAGGCTAGAATTATTCCTTTTCCTTTGTATGAGGTTCCTCAGGTGAAGAGGAAAAGAATCCCTTTGGCAAAAAGTTAAAACAGAACAAGAGAAAACAAACCAATGTCTGAAGATCTCAGAAGGATGATTGACAAGATGGGAATACGAAACATCTACACTCCCATCTTGAGTGGGAATGTTAGAAAAGTAGCCTACAATTGAGCCTCCCTCCTTGACTCTCACTATTCATATGCATGCTCATGCATTTGTCAGAAGTAGCCTACAATTGAGCCTCCCTCCTTGACTCTCACTATTCATATGCATGCTCATGCATTTGTCAGCCTCCTATTGTTGAAAGTTGAGGCAAATTCATATGTATTTTTACCTATAAATAGAGATGCCTACATGCATTGTAAGTAGACACACACCTTAACTCACACTTGTGAGCATTTTATCAAATCAATCTTCCATTTACTTATTTCTGCAAGAATTTTAGCATGGTATCAGAGCCTAGGCTTGCCTAGGATCTTTATTTTACCTTGTTCTGCTATTAGCTTGCATCTGTTTTTCATTATCTTCATTAAACAACACACAAACACACTTGCTTCCATGGGTGATCCCACAGAAACTGCTGCAGCTAAAACTGTAACTGACAGCAGTTCTCTGGCACATGATGATCCCTATAGTGCTTACTATCTGCACCACTCTGATAACACCACTTCTGGTGCTGTAACACCTTTGCTAAATGGCAACAACTATCATACTTGGCACAGGGCATTCCTGATGTCTTTAACCTTAAGAAACAAGGTATGCTTCATAGATGGAGCTCTTGAAAAGCCTGCAAATGATAATCCTAACCACAAAGCATGGATCAAATGCAACACACTCATTATGAGTTGGCTACTGCACTCAGTTGAGGCAGAAATAAAAAATACTATCTTGTATTGTTCCACAGCTCAAGAAGCATGGGAAAAGCTGCAGATAAGATATGCTGAGCCAAATGAGGTTAGAGCTTATCAGCTTGAACAAGATCTGCATTCTCTTACTCAAGGCTCTAGTTCTGTAAGTGATTTCTTCACTAAACTCTCCTGTATATGGGAAGAGCTCTTAAACTATCAGCCTATTCCCAGTTGTGAATGTGGACACTGCAAGTGTAAACTTCATGAAAAGTTTGAAAAGATCATTGAGATAAGAAAGATTTTTAAATTTCTCATGGGGCTGAATGAAAGCTTTGAAATGGTTAGAGGACAAGTGATTCTCATGAATCCTCTACCTTCTCTTGATAAGGCCTATTCCTTGGTCTTACAAGAAGAAAGACAGAAGCAAGCTAGAACTTCTAGCTATCACCATGATGACTCTGCAGCTATGGTTGTTGTTGGGAACAAAAGAAAGGAGAAATATTCTTGTCCAACTTGTCAGATGAACAATCATACCTCAGAAAACTGCTACAAAATCCATGGATACCCCCCTGGTTACTCTGAGAGAAGAAGTAATTTCAACAACAATAGGGGAGGTTATGCTGCAAGAGGAGGAAGAGGTTATGGTAGAGGAAGAGGAAGAAGCACAGATGCAAGGTTTATGCACTCTGGTATAGGAGATGCAAGCTCATCTGCTGTGACAAATCACAATGATGTACCAAGGCTCACTACTGAACAAGTTCAAAGATTGATGGCTATTGCTGAGAGCCATGGGAATGAAGTGAGCAGCACATCTGAGAAAGGAGATCCAACAATCAACAGTGCTACAGGTATGATACTTAAAGTTATAAACCATGTACCATGGATCATTGATTCAGGTGCTTCACACCACATAATCTCCTCTCCTAACATTTTTACTGAAAATATAAGGAGAGTACACAGTACTGTACAACTCCCAAATAATGACAAAATCTCTGTGACACACATAGGCAATGTGAGCATGAGTAACAACATTGTACTAAAAGATGCTCTTTGTGTACCAGATTTTAGGCTTAATCTGATATCTGTCAGCAAAATGACAAAAGAAAACAACCTGCATGTACTATTCTCTAAAGAAGAATGCTTATTTCTGCAGGGAAGCTTAAGTCATTTGAAGAATTCATCAGTGAAGATTGGACAGATTAAGCAACACAATGGACTTTACTACTTGAAGAAAGAAGCACCATCTGCAGTTTGTGATTTCAAGAAGGCTAATGCCATTAATAATCTCTCAGAAGCTGATGTATCTAATCATATTTGGCACTATAGATTAGGACACCCTTCTCAAGAGAGACTCAGATTAGTTAAAGTAACTTTTCCATCCATTTCATGTAATGAGTTCAAGTTCTGTACCATTTGTCAGCAATCTAAACAGAAAAGAACTCCATTTGGTTTAAGTACCTCTATCAGTAAAACTTATTTTGAGCTTTTACATATTGATTTATGGGGTCCATTTAGTATACAAACCATGAATGGTCACAACTATTTCATCACCATAGTAGATGATTTTAGCAGAACAACATGGATACAATTGCTAAAATATAAATCTGAGGTACCTGAGATAATTAAAAACTTTATAAAGATGATAGAAGTACAATTTAAGGTTAACATTAAAACTGTAAGAACTGACAATGGAATGGAGTTCCATATGCCAAGTTATTTTGCAAAAAAGGGAATAATTCATCAGAGAACATGCCCTTATACACCACAGCAAAATGCTGTAGTAGAAAGAAAGCATCAACACATATTGAATGTAGCAAGATCCTTGATGTTTCAGTCAGGCTTACCAAGGAGGTTTTGGGGCGATTCAATATTAACTGCTGTATACTTAATCAATAGAATGCCATCCCCCATACTTAAAGGAAAATCACCTTATGAACTTTTACACAAAACTAAGCCAAACTACAGCATACTTAAAGTTTTTGGTTGTCTGTGTTTTGCATCAAGTTTACCTGTGCAAAGAACAAAGTTTGATTCCAGATCAAGGAAGAGTGTATTCATTGGATATCCACCTCACATTAAAGGGTACAAATGCTATGATCTGGAGACAAAACAAACATTCATATCAAGAGATGTAATGTTTGTAGAAAATATATTTCCTTTCAATGTTGTTCACAAACAGGAAATTGAGAAATTTGCTATATTCTCACCAGGTTTAGTACCTGAAATCAGAAAATCTAAGATTATCACTGATAGCACAAATGCTAGTGATTCTCCTGATTCATTTCAATCATTTGATGAAAACATAGAAAACGGATTTACTGAAATAAATCAAGAAACAAATGATATTGTTCCTGAACAAATCTCAGAAGAATCTAATTCTTCACAGGTGGATGACATTGATCAAGAGTCACAAGAACAAGAACTCAGAAGATCCACCAGAGATATAAGAACTCCCACTCATCTAAAAAATTTTCACCATTACAGATTACCAAGGTCAAACAATGTTGTAAAGAAGGAGAATAGCACTAAGTATCCACTAAGCAATTATCTTGATTATGACAAGCTATCTCCTGAGCAGAAATGTTATTCAATAACATTATCAACAATCAGTGATCCTGATACTTATGAAGAAGCTATAGCTCATGAACATTGGGTTACAGCAATCAAGGAAGAAATTCAAGCATTAGAAAGCAACAAAACCTGGGATATTGTTCCATTACCAGCACACATTAAACCAGTTGGTTGCAAATTTGTATTCAAAACAAAGCTAAAATCAAATGGAAAAGTTGATAAGTTTAAAGCTAGACTAGTGGCCAAGGGATATACACAAAAACAAGGCATTGACTACACAGAAACCTTTAGTCCTGTTGCTAAACTAACCTCTGTGAAAATCTTGCTAGCAATTGCAGCAAAACAAAACTGGTTCTTAGAACAACTTGATGTCCACAATGCATTCTTGAATGGAGACCTTACTGAAGACATATACATGACCTTACCTCCAGGATTCTCCACTCAAGGGGGACAACAATATGCATGTAAGCTAAACAAATCATTGTATGGTCTAAAGCAAGCCAGTAGACAATGGAATATCAAGTTTACATATTTTCTTAGCTCAATGGGATTCCATCAGTCTAAAAGTGAGTATTCACTTTTCACAAAGAGCAGTAAAGACACATTTACTGCATTACTCATCTATGTGGATGATATCATAATAGGAGGAAATGATCAAAATGAGATTAACAACATAAAACATCAATTAAGACAGAAATTCAAAATCAGAGATTTAGGAAAGCTTAAGTACTTTCTTGGATTAGAGATATCAAGATCTCAACAAGGAATCCATCTATCTCAAAGAAAGTATGCATCAGAAATCATAGAACAAGCAGGATTGCTTGGATGCAAACCTGACATAAGTCCTATAATACAGAATCATAAGCTGAGACAATTTGAAGAAGGCTCTAAAGATGAATTGCTCTCAGATCCTACTAAGTTCAGAAGATTAGTGGGAAAGCTAATCTATCTAACTATAACAAGACCTGACATATCATATTCAGTGGGAATCTTAAGCCAATTCATGGATAAGCCAACAAAATCTCACATGAAAGCTCTATTAAGAATAGTGAGATATTTGAAGAATGATATTGGGAATGGTCTATTGTTAAACTCAGATTCCAACATGGAATTAAGAGTCTACACAGACTCAGATTATGCAGGATGCCCCTATAGCCGGAAATCAATCTCAGGATACTGTGTGTTATTTGGTAAGTCCCTCATCAGCTGGAAATCAAAGAAGCAACAAACAATAAGTCGATCTTCCACAGAAGCAGAATACAGAGCAATGGCGTATGCAGCTTGTGAGATTACTTGGCTCAAAGCTCTTTTCAAAGACTTTCATATAGAGATCAATGAGCCAGTAAGAATGCTATGTGATAACCAATCGGCTATCCACCTAACGAAGAATCCAGTCTTCCACGAACGAACAAAGCACATAGAAATCGATTGCCATTTCATACGAGAAAAGGTTGAGCAAGGAATGATCAAAATTGAATACATTCCTTCAAAGCAACAATTGGCCGACATCTTCACTAAAGGAGTTTCTGGTGAAGATCTCAGAAGGATGATTGACAAGATGGGAATACGAAACATCTACACTCCCATCTTGAGTGGGAATGTTAGAAATGTAGCCTACAATGTTGAAGAAATGGCGCAGCAACAGAAGGATAATTAGATGAGTCTAGCTCATTGTTCCTAGCTGTTGAGCCTCCCTCTTTGACTCTCCTGTTCATAATCCTGTTCATAAGCATGCTCCATGAATTGCAGCTTCCATTGTTGAAAATGGATGAACTACTCAAGGAAAATTGAGGTAAATTCATATGAACACTGCTGCTATGAATATGAATCACTCTCATATTTCAGCTATAAATAGAGATGCTAAGATGAATTGTAAAATACACCTTAACTCACACTTGTAAGCATTTTATCAAATCAATCTTCCATTTACTTATTTTTGCAAGAATTTCAGCATCCTCAATTGGGTTTTTGCTTTTTTTGTTTCAAAATACTTTCTTTATCTGTTTGTTTTATGCAGTTGAATGATCTGCTTAGTTTGGGAAGGCATAGAGTGTGGAAAAGGATGTCTGTTTCTTGGAGCGGGTACTCTTTTGCTTTTCTAAAGCTTGAATCTTTTTCCTATTTATATGAACAGATGCAGTTTTTGCTGTAGTGGACTTGTTGGATTGTAAAGATTGAGTCTTTTATTAGTACTAACTAATTGAAGAAATCCAGATACTTAATCCATTTCCATTGCTTATAATCTGAAGTGAATGGTATGTGCTCAGTTAAGTGTGACAAAGAGGATCTTAAACTGGTTTCTGTACTAATAGAGCCAAAGAAGGAGACACTGTACTGGATGTGTGCTGTGGAAGTGGAGATTTAGCATTTTTGCTGTCTGAGAAAGTTGGAGACAATGGGAAGGTCGTCTTACAGTTTCTTTTGTACTGCTTGTTTCGATCGTGAACCTCATCAATTGTACTTGGCATTTGAGTAATAATATTCATGAAATGAGCATGCTTGTAGAGTTTCGATTTAGTTTAGTTTGAACAGCCTTGCTCAAAAAGCTTATTGTGTTTGGAAAGAGATGGAAATCTATTGCATTCTGTGTATGGCTGGGAATCTTGATTTCGGATTACTTTCTCCAAACTAGATTTCTCATCTCATTTTTTATTTGGTACCAAATAATTGTCCATCTTCAGTGTACGGTATTACCATTCGCATTTCTCAAGGGTGCTGCTTGGCATGCCCAAGTAGCTTTGCTTTGATTATGTTCTATACAAGCTTAAACTAGTTTAATACTTTCAATTTTACTTTGTTTACCATCTTCCTACCTTGTTACCATAACACGTCTCATTGCACTACACACTTTATGAGGAGTATCTCTTGTACTCCCCCGTCCCCTATTTAAATAGGTGGACTGTTCTTTTCGGCACTATTTTAAAGACAGCCATTAGTCTATTGTTTGTTGATGGTTTTGTGGACCTCACATGGGAGTTAGTGGTATTAAAATAGGAGAGATAAATGAGAAAAATGGAAAAGTATAAGAGATATAATGAAGTAAGAAGAATAGTGGTTAGTGAGGTTTACTTTTATGCTATTTTGGTATGGAAATATATCAACCGGACGTCCATAAAGGTAATTTGTCCCAAGATTGGGCGGATAGAGGGAGCATACAACAAAATTCTGGAAATGCTCAACCAAGTTTCTTCTTTCTCTATGAGTCTAGTCTATTTGACTCTCGATAATTTTGAAATTTTGTAGGTTACTGCTATTGATTTCTCAAAGGAGCAATTACAAATTGCTGCATCCCTGCAGCATGAGCGGTCGAAGGCCTGCTACAGGAACATAGAGTACGAACTGCCATTTACATTTTACAGTTGCTAGTTTTTTTTTTTTTTTAAATCTGGTACCTCAAAAGAGAAAGAATGCTTTGTTCTACTCCTACACTCGTGGCATGCTTTCTTGAAAGTGCTGATGTTTAATTAAAGCATATAGAAGCGATGTGAAATTGTGAATCCATGGAGTGGTTGACAAACACACTGAATAATAGAGAAACCTGCTAGAATAATACGTTCTTATCTCAAGTCATATAGAAAGTAGACAAAAGCCAGTTCTGGTAAGGTTCTGCCTGTCAGCTTAACTCTAGAGCTGTATTTATAAGCATAATACTCCCTGCTTTTACTTGAAATAGCTAAAGCAGTTACAAACACCCACCTAACCACTTGACGCACAAACCCACATCTATACTTCATACTACTTCCTACATATGCTTCTTTACATGTAAGTGTAATTATAGGTGGATGGAAGGAGATGCAGTTGAATTACCATTCCCTGATTCAACTTTTAATGCTGCTACGATCAGCTACGGGCTAAGAAATGTAGTGGATAGGAAAAAAGCTATGGAGGAGATATATCGAGTTCTAAAACAGGGTTCAAAACTGTCCATTCTTGACTTCAACAAAAGTGCTGACCCTATAGCCTCTTTAATTCAGGTAACTTCGAGCTGCTAAACTTTCTAATTTGAATGTTTGTGCATCTTGTTGATATGTTGAACCTCTAATTGTGGTGAATCTTTCATTCATAAAACTAAGTGCTACTTCCCAGGAGTGGATGATTGATAATGTGGTGGTTCCCGTTGCAAGTGGATATGGCGTTGCAAGCGAATATGAGTACTTGAAGAACTCAATCAAGGGATATCTAACTGGTCTGTTATTGCTACACTCTAGTTAGATACACCTCAATTGATGCTTTTCCAATATATGTGTATAAAATCAGGAAATAAAATGTATATCTAACAACTGACAACTGTTTGTGGGTGTTCAACCTACCCCAGATTCTACCTTCAATTCTAGCAGAAAATGATGTACACACTTGCCATATTACCTGATCTTTACACGCTTCGATGCAGGAAAGGAGCTGGAGAAGCTCGCTTATGAAGCAGGATTTTCTAATGCCAAATTTTACGAATTTGATGCTGGCCTGATGGGAAACTTGGTAGCATCACGCTAATTGTTAGGATCCAGAAGGTACATTATTAAGCACAAATAACCATATGGAATGTACTTGGAGGAAAAAAAGAGAAAAGAAAAGATGTGTATGTATATATATTATGGATGCGTATCAATCTGTATCAATAATATGTGTGACAAAATAACTATACACAGAACTGTAGCTTCTTACTTCGATTCTTGCTACTTATAATACCTTTATTTTCTTGTTAACGTATGTACTTAGGTAGCTGTGCTTTTCCATGGCAGTTTTAGTAGCTAAGCGGGTTCAAACGCTATGGAACAGTCAGCCTGCAGGGATTTGATGTGAGAGCCGCATAAACATGACAAATTATAGGTTACTGGCTGCAGAATCATCATACTATCTCCTGGCAGAGGCATTTGATGCTTGTTCTGGTTTATAAAACTCATGTTGCTCTTGATGAAGCTAAATGGGACTCACATGCCTTTCTCTAAGAGTTCTCGTCCAGCATCAATGTAAAAAAACAGCCCTCATTGTTGTTCATTGCTTTCTTACATTATCCATTCATGGTAAGTCCGCTATACAAGGTCATCTTTTGTTGTTTTACATTTCATAACTTTAAAATCATAACAATAGCCTGTTAATATTATTTGATGATTCGCGCTCAAGAGTGATGTTGAGTTTTGCTGTGAATGTAGTTTCTTTCTCGGAACCAAGCGTTTGTTTTGCACTTAAAAAGTTGCATGAGCAGAAAATTGAGTGCTCAAGATGAGATTAAATGACCAACATACCACTACATTCTGAAAGATTGCGTAAATTTATCCAAAGTTTCCAAACAAGATTCAGTGCTATTTTTATACCTTATCTTTCAACACCATTTCGCAAACAAGACATAAATAATAAATTCGTAATCAATTTATACTTAACTGCTATCCTGGATTGTTTTTCTCTATAACTTCAGCTTTTCTTGAACTTGTAATAATACAATGAGAGCATCTTGTGTGTGCATTGGACGGTGAGTTCATTTTATTATTATTTTTTCCTTACCTAACAGAACCTGGAAGTTTCATTTGAGTTCACATGTGCAATTAGTACACCTTAAATTAAACATACTTCTGTCCACATTGGCTGGTGTAACCAGATATTAGAAAAGGTATTCTTGATGAACTAAAAATAATTAGGTTCAAGAATGTGCTTATTTCACTAAATACAAGTCTCCATAAGCAGAAATTGAAAAGACTAATAACAGAACACGATCATGGTCATGGACAGAGCATTATTGATCATCAGTCCATCTATACTGGTAATATGTTTGGTAGTAGTGTTACCAGATCATGCAACATTTGCAGATCCAAGAGCTCATGTTATCGAACACATGTGTAATACTACTACACGAAACAGCAGTAGCAGCTCCATTAGTCGGTCGAGGTTTGATGTCACCCTCCAGGTGATAACATCACAGGTAGTATCATCAGGCTATGGTTAGACAGCACCAGGCGGTAGCCCAAACTTGGCTTACGGTCTAGGCCAATGCCCTGGTGATATCCCCTTGGATGAATGCCCAAACTGTATGTATGAAGCCCGTGCTAACTTGTCTAACTGCTTTCCTTCGAATGGAGGGATGGTCTTCCTGGATGGCTGCTACTTGCGGATTGAGAACTACAATTTCTTTCTGGATACGGTGAACAACACGTCATGGAAGCGTACTATCTGTGATAATTCCACACAGAAAGATGGGGTCAAAGGCTTTGATGCTACGGCATTGAGGGCTATAAGAGAGGCAATAGATGCTGCACCAGATCATGATAACAATTATGCGGAGATAGTTGAGCCAATTCCTGAGCTAAGCAGTGATGCCTCAGTTACTGTTTTGGCTAATTGCTGGAGAACACTAAATTCTAGCCTGTGCAAAAATTGCTTGATGGACGCAATTGGATTCGTATCGCAATGCCTTCCTTTGTCAGAGGGTCGAACACTCAATGCAGGGTGCTTCTTGAGATACTCGGATGAGTTATTTCTTAATTTAAGACCTGCAGTATTTGGCATGCGCAGAGGTATGTAAATGTAAAATGTACATCATTCTTGTCATTCATTTTCCCGTAGTAAAAGTTAAAATTGAAGTCACATGGATCTTAGATTTAAATGTACTGTTGCATTTGTGAGAATATATATTCTGGTATATCATCACATGGATCACACATAGCTTCAGTTTAACATTGATTAGTATTCATATGAATTATTGTATGGTCAAGTACATCTTATGCTGCATAAACTTGTGGAAGGGGAGGAACTTTTCTTTCGTTGTATCGTCCTATGCCACTTGTATTCGCTACAAATCTGTATACTGAGCCTCTCTGGGCTGATCACGAAGCTTTCTACTTGCAGATGGTACACCACAAAGAATCATTTTAATTGCATCATTTACAGCTGCATCGATCGTTGGGGTAGTAATTGGAGTTTGCTTGTGGACGTGGAAGAAAAAAATGAGTCAGGAGGGAGAAGGTGAGACAAATTTATGTATATGAATTCTGTACTAAGATATTTATCTATCACTTAAGCCTACAGTAAGAACAATGCCTACCTGATGAATTGAATGAACAAATCGTCGTTTGTTGCTACTTTGAGCCATTAGTTGACACTACAGTTGCAGGCAGTTTGACATGCAATCAGTTGATCTCTTTACAGGAACCTCCCAGATCATGTCCAATTTTGACAGGGGGGGTTGTGTATTGTTCAGACTTGACAAGGATAAAACTGAAGACCAAATGGACATGGAACTTTTTTTGAAGAACAATGCGAATCTTGCACCTAAAAGGTACAGCATCTCCAATCTTAAGAAAATCACCAATTCCTTCAGTGACACATTAGGTAAAGGAGGATTCGGCAGCGTCTATAAGGGAAAATTACGTGATGGTCGTCTTGTGGCAGTGAAGTTACTTGATGAAACAAAAGGTGGTAGTGGAGAAGAGTTCATGAATGAGGTTGCAAGTATTAGTAGACCTCTCACATTAACATCGTAACTCTCCTGGGGTTCTGCTTTGAGAGCTCTAAGAGAGCTCTGATTTATGAATTCATGCCTGATGGTTCTCTTGACCAGTTTTTGGGCAAGCCAGCTTCTTTAACTACAGAAGTTCCATTAGGACTGGAGAAACTATTTGAAATTGCTATAGGAATTGCTCGAGGGCTGGAATATTTGCATCAAGGCTGCAACACACGAATTCTTCACCTTGACATAAAGTCTCACAACATTCTCTTGGATAAGAACTTGAGGCCTAAGATATCTGATTTTGGCCTTGCTAAACTATGCCCTGATCAAGCCAGCATCATATCGATGTTGGGTGCGGGGGACTGGGCTACATTGCTCCAGAAGTATTATGTCGAAATTTTCGAGATGTTTCTTGTGAAGATATATAGCAACAAGATGATGTGTA
>JAYMSR010000960.1:0-11586 GCA_036897825.1 Plantago rigida | reverse complement strand
TTAATAAATTGAATAGTTCGTTTTAGTGGTATGTAAACCACACGGCATATTTTTATGAATGAGTTTTTGAAATTGGTTTTCCTTTTCATCTTTTATTTGGATATATCGAAATTTCTATATTCTTTTGAATTGTATTGTCTCAGAATTGGTGAATGAATTCAAGGTATTGTTGATCCAACTTATTGATCATCTTTTATTTAATAGTCGGAATAACTCAATCATATGGTGGTTTTTTAAACGTAGTGAATAGAAATGATATATTGGTAAATCTAAAGTTGAGGTGTGATCCTAAAGATTGTCATTTTTGTAGTCATTTCCATAAAAAATTATACCTGGTCACACAAACACCAGGAGGATTCATCAGTGTGTGTGTGCCGATGCTGAAGCTTTGTAATAGTGTCTTGCAAAGCTTCGGCATGGGCTTGTTGACGAGCTCCACCTTTTGGAGAATCTATCACCTATCAGTGTATCACCCTTATGACTCGTTCGTTGAAGAGATACGAAGGGGTTATCTGCCATAGACGTCTAGTTGTAGCTAGAAGAATCTCGATCCCAAAACATTTTAGTACAAATGTTTGCAATGTGAGCTCAAGGTTCCATGTGCAGTTCACGCAACTGTGAAATCCATCTTGCAAGATCTTTACTGTAGGGAAACTGCATCCCTGTGTTGTCTTATACAGACAGCCATTTCAGTCTAGCATATTTACTACTAGCTCCAAAAATTGAAGATCAAGTATATCATACTCCAGTACCAAATACCAATAAACAACACAGTTAACAGCCAAACTTGGGAAGCAAGAAGTGAAAAGTATGACCCTTAATATGATCTAGTGACGCATAAAGAAGCAAAGCAGAAGATTATAAAGGAAACAAGTTGGGAGCAAAGCAGAATTTCTCAAATGAGGAAAAGAATTCACATGACAATTTTACGCCCCTTTCCAAAGGACTCGAGAAGTTAATCTAACACAACAGAACCATGGGTTCGCAGAAACTACAGAACAGAATTTAAGGTATATAATTTTTTATAAATAAACATTTTAGAAAACAAAAAAATAAGGAACTAAAGAACAGTTCCTAGATGAATCCAAGCACAACATCTATCCGAGAAGACACTGAGAAAATTCAGCAACCATACAAGAGTACGATAAATACTCCACCACTTCAAGATGTCAGCAAGCGCTTAATGCCTGTTTTCTGCTCTGAAGTGAGCCTGCTTGGAAACTTGATATTGAACTTGATCCGCAGGTTTCCCTTCTTGCCAGGTTCCTTGGGTATAGGCATCCCTTCACCTTTGACAACTTCTTCGTAAGTGGGGCTCACAATGCTATTGATTGGTACTGTGAGATTTCTACCATCAAGAGTGGTAATTTGTACAGTGTATCCAGTCAAAGCTTCAACCAGGGATATCTTTGGCGTAACAATTAGATCATTGCCGTCTCTCTTAAACACGCTATGAGGCTTTTCATCGACTATGAAGACTAGATCAGATGGTATGATACCCCTATGTTCATTTCCTTTCTCTGGAAAGGTTATTTTGGTTCCTTTTTTCCACCCAGGCTTGATTTCGATGCTAAGAATTTCTTCTGTGGTGCTTGGCCTCCTGAAAACGAGCAAAAGCGAGACAGATAAGCCCTTCATCTCAAAATTTAAGAAGAATAGAAAGACAAAATTCTGAAATTACATCAGCCTAGAGATATAAGAATCAACATAGGTTAGCAAGGTTGCAATATGAAACTCCAATCCACCCAAAAACAAGTGAAATGTTCATTTGAACCACCCAACAAATACCCTTAATCCAATAACAGATAATTGCAAGTGAAATTTTTAGTAAACACCAGTTTCTCCTAACACCAAGACCCCAAGTGTTCAGAAAACTCAAACAATTTACACAAACGTACTGTGGGTTTTTATAATGGTTAGAAAAAGACAAGTTTTTCTTGGGACTTGCTCATAACCACGACCAAAAGAAACTCTCCGCAGGACCAAAATCACCAAGTACTGGTTGTAGTTTCAGTTAAGTATAAGAACCATGTGGTAGCCTCTAACACTAAACATGCCATATGGAGAAAACTACGGAAATTGAATGCACGATCTACTGATGCAGGATATTATGCAGCTAGAACATCAAAATTCATTTTACCCTTTTGACATTAGATAACAAAACAGCAACCACGCTTACTGCAATAGAATCACTTACATACACACTGATAAAATGACAATTTTGGAAGTATATATGTATCATGCAAACAGGAAAGAAGCTGGCACATATTCGAGATCAGATTTGCATCATAATTCCCACTATATGTCAACAAACACGTGATATCAACATATAACAAAGCTTGTCACTCAATTGATGCTAAATAACAAGGTGCCAAAGAAAGCAGTGCACATTCACCTTTCTATCGAAGCAACATATTGTGGCCTCCCCATGACTTCCAAATTAGTGAGAGCACAGGTTCCCCTACTTAACAGCAAGTTCTTTTTTGCAATCAACTGTATCCTCTTCTATCAGACAACCCCAAGTCCCTAAAGCTAAGAATGACTCGAGGCTTTCAAACTTTACGTAGGATCTTATGCAGATGAAATTACTTTGTGTAGCAGAAGTAAAGACAATTGGGATTCGGACCAAGGTTTCTAAAGACACTCAACACAAATAAAGAGAACACGGCATTCAGATCTATGACAGACTTCAGATCAAAACCTAATCTTTCTGTTCAGTCTTGGTAAGTGAAACTATAACAATTCCATGTTTAATCTACTCATCAACTGCATGCTAGCAAGAGCTAACTCAGGCAGTATCAAAGTGAGGATTTGTTTACGCCTGGTGCACATTTTCTCCTAAAGCATTCACAGTCGATGGTGAGTTATTGGTGAAATTAGACTGGAAAATTCTTAGGTAGACCTAGTCTACAATTGAACTGTAGACCATGTGATTGTAATTGCAATCATTACATTGCTAATTAGATTAACCTTTCCAAAAATAATGCAATCGGCAAGGGAAGAATGAATTACAACCACATGGTCCACAATTTCCTTGTAGACTAGGTCTACCACGACACCATCTCTACTTCCATGCAAGTGCAACTGTGGATTTAACTCATTCGAGCTCCACAGAATGAAACTAAATAATATCTTAGTAGCATTACAAACAAGCAAGTCCAGCAAAATTACATAACATAAGCACTAATACATCAACCGATCAAACAAAGCCAACCCTAGGCCAATAATCAGTTACAGCCAAATTCAATTCAAACTTCAAACACCACCAAATTTATCAAAAAGACCTCCATACCAACAAAGATCAGAACTTACCAAAGCTCATCTTTTATCATCTACAGATTGAGATTACACTCTGTCAGAGGTGGTAGACTTATAAATGAAACTGAACTATACACCAAAAATATGTTTTTACGAGCTGAATCCGGTCACAACGAACACGCAGCCTCTAAATATTTTCTTTAGCCTAGGAGATCTTTGTGATTTAGTGTCAATATACGCGAATTTCACTTAATAGAATTCGAGAAATAAAAATCGATATCACTCATAGTACAACAACGAAACTAGATCACTTCCTATAGCAACCAGAAGCATGCATTTATGAAATTGTATCACACGACAAAAAAAGCATTTACATGCTTACTCAATAAAGCATGTGGTTTCCTCTACAACTTTGTGCTTTAGCGTGATTATATGTGCAACTTCATTCAAGTAATCAATCCAATGTCAGTTTTAGCACCCTACACGTGTAGAATAGGATGTTGTGCTTTGTGAGAGTATAAGTACATTTAACTGCATTCGACTAATAAATTCAACCTCAACGAATGCAACTACGCCCTCCTACACAACTAAATAACTTATTAATTGTATTACAAACAGTCAAGTTCAGCAAAGCTACCAAACACACAACACCAATAGATCAATCAATAACGGCCAATAGCATTTCAGATTCACTTCAAACACAACGAAACAAATTGACAAAACCGCGAAAATTCAAAAAATTTACCCGCTAGAATCCGTGACATCCCGCGAAATCTTCATCTTCTTGGTGGTCCCTTTATACAAATCCTCCAAACTACAAGGCAGCAGCTTCTCAATAGCAGCTGCCTTCCGCATAGTCGAACCTCCTTCCCCAACAGCAGTAGTTTGATTCCTCAACTGAGCAAATATTTCATCTGCAAATGAATTCCTCGAGAAACTGGGCCCGCCCGCCCTCGCCCCACTCATATCCCCCATTCCTCCAAATGGGCTAGAAAACCCGAAAAATTCAGAGAAGATATCATCCGGACTGCGTGTATTGTACCGGAAACCTCCATGACTGTCCATTCCGGGTTGAAAACTTCCGGAAGTAGGCGGTGGCACCTGCCCCTTTAAGCCCTCTTCTCCATACTGATCATACACAGCCCTCTTTTGCGGATCACTCAAAATCTGATTTTTTTTCAATTTCAAACAAATCAAATCAATAAGGGAAACTAACAAACACAACAAGCTCAAACCTTTTTAATATTTTTAGCATTGACATTCAGTAAATCAAACAAATCGAATCAATTGAAGAAGCAAAAACATGCGAGTGGATTGAATTGGTAAAATAAAGGAACTTTACATCATAAGCTTCAGAGATTTGCTTGAATTTGGCCTCAGCGTCTTTCTTGTTGTTGGGGTTCTTATCAGGATGCCACTTCATGGCGAGCTTGCGGTAAGCTTTCTTGAGGTCATCGTCTTTAGCAGTACGGTCCACCTGAAGAATCTTGTAGTAGTCCACACCCATGGCTGAAGGCTTCTCTCCCTCTTCAGCTTTTTTCTCTTCAGTTTCTCACTTTTGTTTGGTTTTTTTCTGTATATATTAAGAAGGAAAAAAGAGTTTTATTTGAAGATGACGATGGTGAAAAAATGTAATTCCATGTAGATTTGGTTTGCTGCTCTGTGGAAAACAAGTGACGTAGCAGTACTGTTATATGGGCCATTTGATATGGGCTGCTTCTAGTCATTTACTATGTTCTTTTTAAATCAAAGTTCGATAACCGGATTGGATACTTATTACCTCCTTCTTGTTACACGAACTATTTTACCAGTCGATAACTATTATAGATTGTATGTTTCAATAGTTTCTGATTATATAGATGTCGTTAGAGATTACAAAAAAAAGCCTTTTCTCCACATTCGATCTCATTTTTATCCGTATGTAAAGAGCGCATATTCTAATGATCTACACTTTGAATTTGGTAAGCGAAAAGGCTTCATAATTTTCTTTTTTTCCCAACAATCTCCGCATAAATGAACTAGGGGATCTCATTGTTCATGTAATTTTCCTTTTTTCAATAATTTCCGCATAAATGAACTAGGGGGTCTCATTATTCATCTTAGAATACAAATGTTCGCGATAAGGGATTTGTTGGCTACTGTCTTTTTCTTCCCCGTCACTTGAGAACTTTCGAGCTAGTTCTGCCTGCCGTGTGAATTCGAGCTCAAACATACAAAACAAGGCGGCTGAACTTTGACTACATCATTGAGAGAAACCCCCTCCACTCCTACCGATGAAATGCAGTTCATTTGCTACACATAATCGGTAGAAATTTCATCCCTCCCTTAACGAGGCTAAATGTAACCTCGAACACCATGTCTTGCAGAATGAGTTTCCCTATCAACAAGTTATAAGATTCTTGATTCAGACATCACTCAAAATCATAGAAGATCACGAATATATTACTTACATCTGAGATTAAAAGTTAACTTCCATAATGACCTTTTTCCTTGTGGACTCTTAGAAGATCACGAATATATTACTTACAGTACAAAAGATTATACATTGAGGTGAAAAGAATAAATTGTCATCTTGGCAAAGAACGTGAGAATAACATTTCTCCACAAATTTTATAGTTTCAAGCACATTCATACAGTCATGACCTAACCTACAGGAGACAAAACAAACATAAATGTAAACTCCAAAGTTGTAGAATAGTTCTACTACAACATCAATATTTACTACAGTCATCCAGTTTGCCAAAAAGAAACAATTCGGTATCAATAGACATCTGAGAATGGAATCAAACATGGAACGCTCTGGAGATTCAATAATCTGACCTTTTGGTTGTACTCGTCTGAATAATGGTAGTTCTCATAGGCCACCAGTCAATCGGAACCCCATTAAACAAGGTCGCAAATAATGATAGCAGTTGAATTCATAGACATGGGCAACGAATTAGTACTTCAGAGAGCTGAAGAAGACGATTAACTCGCATATTTACTCACCCAAGTTGATGGAACCATCCTTCATTAACTTAATGCTCAGACTATTGAATCTCCCTCTCGAGTAATGACGGGAAGCCTTTCTCCAATCTGTCCCGATTTTCATCATGGCAACAAACTCGTCATAGCTGATAAGCCCATCCTGCATAAATGAGTTTTTACATGGTAAGGCTTTATTTGTAACTGAGGTCAGACTAATGCTGTAGATAAGCAAATACCTGATCGGTGTCAACCTCCTGGAAAATGTCATTTGCCACATCTGTACAATCATCTGCACCATCTTCCATCAGAGCATCCCGAAGCTCATCCCGTTCTATAAAGCCGTTGCCATCCTTGTCAAAATAGGAGAAAGCCTTGTGAAGATGCTCATCATTGGCCATTTTCTGCAAATGGAGTGAAATAGCAAGAAATTCCCCGTAGTCCAGCGTTCCTTTCCCATTGGTATCCACCTGTTTGGCAAGAACAAGTTTAGAACATCCACTACATTACCACCACATGTCAAAACTACAGCTAAACCTTGTACATTTTGGACTGCAAAAATTGCCTCTACTTGTGGTCATACATGCTACTGTCACATAGGATTGTGTGTGGAAGGGAAGTTTTTAAAAATTGTGAATTTCCATTCCCTACATCACTTCATCTTACTTCCACTCAGTTTTGTAAACCCAAACCAAAATACTAAAGGGGTTACTTTTGCTATAAACAACAAGAGCAAGGATTAGTTGTATCTGGGTATACTGTAATACTCAAGGAACCAATATTTCAAACTTATTAATTTGATTTCTACTGCATTATCTAGTGGTGATCTTACAGCTTCAATAAGCATTTGCACTTCAGACTCGCCCAATTGTGCATTGGACTTCTGTAATCCAGCCTTCAGGTCTTCAGTAGTAACAATACCATCATTATCGGTGTCTATCTTTGTAAAGATCTCTTTAATGCCTTCAACTTCTTCGTTGGACAAGAAATCCGCAATGACCTAATCAACGAAGCACGGGAACCAGTCCATTAAGACAAACCTGATATACTAGAATGGCTAAAGTAGATTATATCATGGTAGGTGTAATATTAACCAACCCTAAGAGCCTTCCTCTTGAATCTGTTCATTAAGGAGAACTGCTTCAGTCTAGATTTCACAACATCACCAAGTGGAACATTTGAAGCTTTCTTAGCATTCTGAAGCCAAGGGTGCTCTGTAGATGATAAAAAATTCCCTTTTAGCAAATGATGAGGACACCGAAAGGAGTGTTCTTTAACAATATCATATCATCCTAACCTTCGAGAAATAATGCATCAACAGATTTTGATTAAGACATACCATGAAACTTTACTCTTTCCGTTAGGGAGATAACATTGAAAAGATTATATGCAACTAATTTATAAAAAAAATGTACTTATTACATACATACAGTTAGATGCATGCACTGCTGGTACACAAACACGCAAAGACGCGTGTGTGTCCATCTGGATCTCTTTTGATATAATGAAATTGAAATCCACTAGATTTCAGATCATGATATAATGAAACAGCCTCACTTCGGAGGACAAAAAACAGTAAAACACCAGAATATTTTGTTGTCACTTCTTGGGCCTTTGTTGTCACTTCTTGGGCCTTGCGCTTCTGCAATTTTGAATTGGGCAGGACCATGCCCTCAATGATTTTGTGCAAATTATCTTTGTGCTTCAATATAAGTTCAATTCATAATACACAATTACAGTCACACACACAAACACCAGGAGATTTGTTGCTTGACTGGCCATATGCCCCGATTGTCAGTTTGTTACACATGATTGTTAATGTCAAGCTGGAAATGACGGGGTATACAAGATTGCACAAGGCATAAATACACTATTATTCACAGACCAATAAACAGAATAATTCTATAGGTTAAAGTTGAACATTATGACACTGGTTATAAATAAAATGTTAGACCTCTCACTCTGTCACTCAATATGAAGATATTAATAAGCAGAAATAATGTAAGGAGGCTACAAAAATAGCGAGACAAGGTAAGTCTATACTACCTGTCTCACGAGAAAATATGACACTTCTGTCGATTTTCCCACTACTTCAAATTATGGAATAATTCATGAATGTTTAAGGTCATCTGACATGAACCAAATTCTCACTAACAAAACAAGAACTGCATTAACCAACCATGCCGCATTATCTCAATGTCCATCACATGGGAAACCAAAGGACTTGAAAGTTAACATACCAATAACTTGTTTTGCCGTCAGTCGAACCTTGGGATCTGGTTCCAGCATCTGTTTCACAAGGCTCTTTGCACTCTCTGATATACTGGGCCATGGTTCACGTTCAAAGTCAATTTTCCCACGTATGATGGCTTGGGCAACACCTTGTTCAGATTCTGTGCAGGGGAAAAAAGAAACAAGAAAGAAACTTGTTTTAGGCATATGGTAGCTTATTTTGAACTTTGCAGTAACAATAGATGAGAATACTACGAAGGCTCAGAGAGAGGAGTCAACAAACCAGCCCAGAAGGGAGGAACTCCGCACAACAAGATATAAAGAATCACTCCAGCACTCCATATGTCTATTTCAGGCCCATAATTACGCTTGAGCACCTCAGGAGCCATATAATAGGGGCTTCCCACAATTTCAGAGAATCTCTCACCTAGAATGAAGAAATTAGCATCAATTAAAACAATAAATTCATAAGAGTTCAACTACAACTAAGAGGATTCATGTCAAGCATGTCCAGATTTAAAGCTTGAAGTGACAAATTATCATCAAATCATGGAATCGAGAATGAAACTCAAAGGGAAGCTAGTTATATACCACTTACCACAAACATTATTTACCGGAGTTCAATTTTATCGATTCATTATAAACCTCTACACTCCAGTACAGTATGCCTAATATGACACGAACTTGAGACCATGACGTGTGTGTCACGTCCTTTACATTGAAGACAGAAAACAGTACCACTGAAGAAGGAAAGCCTTGATTTCATTCATAAATATAATGGGTTGCAATGGAAGGTACATAGAATAATATGCCTAACACTAGTCACTACACAATAGGCGCATATATAGGCTCATATATAAATTGAGCAACTGAATCTGATCAAATAGCCCAGCTGATAAGAAACTTTGCATTGGAGTAAAACCTAAAAGTATCTTGCACCCACTACAATCACAGTTAACCACCACATTAGCAATTTAGTACCTAACATTTCGAACAAGGCATGTATCAGCAGCTGTTGCTTGTGGGCAAGGAAGCTACTACTTCCGTCTCAAAACAAATCTCATTTGACTTTTAAGTAATATACGACTTTGACCACAAATTACTCTTAGATTACATTGGAAAAATATTTTATAAAATTATTTTATGAACATTTGTTGAACTTTTTTAATGTGATTTTATTTTAAAATCGGTGTAGCTTAGGTAATTTTTGGCCAAAGTCAACATCGAAAATAACCATAAAGTCAAATGTGATAATGTAAAGACTAAAACTTGGTAGAAGTGTCTAGATTATAGAAGAACCTAGAAGGTTTCTCTCGACCATTAGATTAGATCGATCTCCACCATGCATTGAGGAGGTGGTTGTGTTACTTTGTATATATAAGCCTTGGCCATTTCATTTGATCATCATTAAATACAATCATGGTTAATATTCAATTATTCATCTCACTTGTGTATATACACTGTTCTTATGATACCGATGTTCTTACTAAAAAAACAATTTTGGATGAAGTCATATTGTTTTCTTTGTTATCGTAATACTTCCAAGTGGTGCCATAAAACAAATGAATTGCTTAACAATTAAGATAGATAGTGATATACTACTAAGCGGCCGAAGTGGCAAGTTAATAAAACTATGAACAACATTTCAACCACAGACACAACCGCTAATTTTCATCAACACGATAACAATTGAGAGTTGTAATGAAGAAGTAGAGAGGAAAAGTGTGATATTGATAGAGACGGGTACTAATTTGTGCAATGTCATAAGACCCACATTTATCTCATAAATAACTGGTTTATTTGGTCCAAAATATTAGTATGGATTAGTTTATTTATTTTCTACCTTGGCTATGATGGTACCTCTTGAAATTCTATTTCCGTACGTATGGAAAGGGTGATGTCGGAAAAACTGAGTTCACTCATAGAGATTTGAAATTTGGCAATTGTTAGTAGATATATAGATAGTTGTGAAGTAGGTGATAAATGCTCAGTTTTGCAACTAGTTGATCGGAGCTGAATTATTATTTTCCTTTCAAATCTCAGTCTCTTCCATTTCCCCACTCTAACTTTATTTCTCTCGTTTCGAAATTCATTCCTAGTATTATCATTTATTGGTTAAAATCAAACAAATTATTCCAATTTTTAATGTACACATAGGTTTCTTTCTAAAGACTACAATACAAACTATAAATAGGTAATTTTATGTCTGACTCTATAGACTTATGAAAATTGAATACAAATTCTCTTACTTCAGAATAAATTTCTCTTACTAAAGTCTAGACCAAGCAAACTATAAATAGACTCCAATTTTAATTTATCAGCGAAAAGAAGTACAGATTATTGACAGACAAATTATTTGCATGTTTTACACACCAAAAAAGACAGCTTAATATGCAAATCTATGAAGTGAAGTAAAAATTATAATAATACTAACATTCCATATACTTCATCTTCGACTATATAAACTAGTAAAACAGCCAGGTCTATAATTCTTCCAATATCTCATCATCACAGGCCAATTAAACAAGCAATAGGTATGTACCCACTAACCCGGCTTGAAGAAGATCGAAAGCCCGAAATCAATAGCCTTGAGAGGCGAATTCTCCTTCTTATTCGCAAACAAGAAATTCTCCGGTTTCAAGTCCCTATGAATCACCCCGTGCTTATGACAGAGCTGCACAACCTCCACAATCGTCCTCGTCACCACAGCTGCAGCTCGTTCCGTGTAATGCCCCCTCGCCACGATCCTATCAAACAGTTCCCCACCCTCACACAGCTCCATCACCAAATGCACAGCATTCTCGTCCTCGCACGCCTCCTTCAAGCTCACGATACTCGAATTACTCGGCAAATGCTTCATAATCGCCACTTCCCTCCTCACATCCTCCACATCCACTGCTGTTCTAAGCTTCCTCTTCGAAATCGACTTGCACGCCAACAAATCACGCGTGTCCCGATCAATGCACAAGTAAGTAACCCCAAACTCACCTCTACCTAGCTCCCGGTCCACTAAATACTTATCCTCGATGTTCTCCTTTCTCACATTCGTCAAAACAGTGATTGCTTTCTTCACATTGCCCGAGGATTTCTCCTTCCGGCCGTGATCGTGGCCTGACGACTTTACGTCTTCTC
>JAYMSR010000959.1:0-11589 GCA_036897825.1 Plantago rigida | reverse complement strand
GGTGACTCAATTTTGAGTTGTGACCCAACATTTCCAAAAATGGCTTCTTAACAAAAACAAAAAATGCGGTGTGAGCCCAAGCAAAATCACAACCAAGATTTGGGTTGGTGTTTTGCTCAGCAAAATCACAACCCAATCTTGTGCTTTGTTGTCCAATGGGAGTGTGTCCCTTCCCACAAAATTGATTTATTTTTTTGAATACTGAAAATACTTCTTCCGTTCCGGTTCAAGATTAACGCTTTGTTTTGTAGAGTTTTCAAATGTTTTTTAGCTAAAAGAAAGTATCTTATAAAAAGTGTGATAGTTTATTTTGATAAAATAACATTTTTATTTTTTTCAATATGATTCGAAATTAACTTTTAGAAAATTGAAGTGTTAAATTTTAGTCGGAATGTGGAGTAAATTGAAGATAAGGACTGGCTTGGTCAAACATTTGACCAGCCAATGATGGAGTGACATGTGTCGCACATTTAGTGGTCCATCAATTTTTTGAAGTACAGTAATAACAAAATTAATATAAGAGTGGGTCACCGTTATGAAGACAATAAATGTGAGTTGGGGTCATAATCCGCATTTTGGCAATCCAAATGGTGAACAAAATTTGGGTTGTGGGTTGGGATGCTCTGAGGGGCTCACTTTACTGGGCATTTCGAGTTGCGACATAACAAAACGAGTCCATAAAAGCCCAATAGGGTATTCTGGGTCCAATATGAAAGACAGAAAGAAATCTGTAGTTAATCTAGGGTTTTGTGAGCTGAGCTGAATAGGACAATAGACCCTGCAAATTCGATTCGACCATGGCGAAGAACAGGAACAAGAGGAAAGCAGCTGCTGCAGCTATGGCTGTGGATGTCTCAACAGCTGATTATTTGCCCGTAGAGACACCTCAAGGTTTGCTTTCAAGCATCTACTTTTGACACTATTAAATCTTAATTTGCGTGATGATTTGCTGTATTGCTTTGGCGTTCAGCAATGGATACTTCAGAGACTATTGTATCTTCAAACAATTCCTTTGGTGGAGTACTGTGGTCAGCACAATCTTGCTTTCATTTGTTCTTTTGGTTGAATTCTTATGTTATTTCTGTATCGCTTCATGAATCAACAATGATTGAGCTCTCTAGATATAATCATTGATTTTTGCATATTAAGATTCTGCTAATCAGCCAGTTTACAATCTACCGATCAGTTTATTTGCTATTCAGCTTATTTTAAGCTGGCAAGTGGAAAAAGATTGTTTTTTTGCAAACGCTCGATTCATTCTTCTGTTGCGAAAAATCAAATTTTGATAATCATTTGCAAAACACCAACTTGAAAGTATTGGTAAAACAGAGTGTCATTAGTAAGATTAAGTTGATAATGCCTTAATGGTAGTTTTTTGTGTAGTCTTAAAGTATCCTGAGGATATTGTAATGTAATGTAATACTGGAGTGTTACTAGCTATCACTTGGACCTTTGATGACAAACTTCTGTTGTATTGCAGTATTGCTTATCAGTCATCAGGAAGCTTGATACATCTTATTAGATGTAAATTATTTCCCTGTATTTTAGCTGTAATAATACCTGCCATAAAAAGAGTTCACTATGAGAATGCAAATTTATGCCGTTCTGGAGATCCAATTTAGTACTGAACGGACAGTGAGTGATCCCTGTAGCCTTTTCAAAGTCATGTTCAACCAAAAATTCGGGGCTGATATTTACTGGTCTTGCATGTAATTGAGGTAGGTAACATTCTTTTTTAGTTGTCATTTATGTTTCGTTTTTATAAAATTGAGTAGGATTTTAAATACCTTAAAAGTTCTTTGTGGGTATTTGTGATATCTATACTACTTGCATTGTAATATAGTATACCAAGTGAATTACTACATGCATTATGCATTGTGATATCTATACAACTTGCTCTTGTATTGAAAAGAACTTTTATTTTTTATTAATTCAGGAAGGCGAAACAAGGCCGACCAATGAAGAGATCAAAGAACGTGCGGAAGTTGAAGGCTGTAGCTAAAGCGATATCCAAAACAGAGAAGTTAGAGGAGAGAAGTTGTAAAAGTGAAAGTAAAACAATGAGAATAAAATCATCAAAAAATCTTTATGGCTAATTGATTCAAGAAGCTAGGTGTTGCATGTGCAATTTTTTCTTGTACTGGTTGTTGATACATCTTTTCGAAGTGGTAATTGTTGACTGTTTGGCTTTTCTTTATCCGGCTGTAACAAGATATCCATACGAGATAGCCAGGAGGTTAGTATATGCACCCATCTTGTCTCTCTGTGAAAGACTTGAGGAAGGACCATGCAGATGTATGAACTGAAAATGTTGAAGGTTCTCTTTGTTCTCATTTTATATACCTAAATATGACCTGACCTGATTTCTACATTTTAGGTTATTTGTGCATGCATGGGGTTGGAAGGAAGCAACAGTGCGAATCTTCTTACCCTACAATTTTGTACTACTTAGACTTGTGCAATTTTTTTCTGGTACTTGAATAAATCTAGCTAATAATGACTATTGTGGGATTGTTCTTATTTGAACACTTGTCTTAGGTATATCTTCCGGTAGAGATGCTTTAATAGATTGGTCATTTACTTTGTAGCATTATATAGCATAACTAGTAACAGTTCTCCCAGGTTAATTATCAATATTGATTGATAATGTGGAAATTATGTAAGAATCCCTAGTTATTTGTTGAATTGTACATAAACTTTCAGTTAAAAGAACTCCTTCCGTCATAAACAAATGTATGTTTTATTCTGGGCGCTGAGTTTAAGGATAAATGACATTTTGTGTAATGTCAAAAACGTAAATAGGACTGGGACGAGATATGATACATTGGTTTTGGGATGAAAATAATGGTAGATCGACACAGTTATGTTTTGTTAGAGGTGATATTGGTTCAATCATAAGTAGCTCATTTTGCTCCGATTAGTGATTATGTATAGTACACAGCCATAACTCTCAAAGCACCCCCAGCTTCGCCAAAATGTTTGCTTTCGAGTTCCGGAATGTGCCATTGTTCGAAAGAACTATTTAAAATGCATTGATACTTATTTATCCAGTGATATATATATGGTTGATTATAGACATTAAAATTTAAGACACATCTAAAAATTACTCATACACTCCATATTATCTGGACTTGTACAACACATTCATGGGATAAGAACATCACACACTTTAATGTCCACCGATTTAGATGGTACATAGCACAAACTCAAAATCTGCAACCTCCATTGCAGAATTTCAAGAAGGTAATATCAATGTTCACATATACTACAAGAACCCAAGCGATATGCACAAAGTAAACTGGAATAAGAATCAATGAATAAATTATCGATTTCTAGTTAGAATCCATGTTACAAACTACAAGTACAGTCAGACGATGAAGAATTACAGGTCTCCACAGGGTGGAAAGAGACTGAGCTTATATTTGCTCGAACTGCAGAATTTTTCTACACTTGGGGGTCTCATACGACTATCCTGATTGAGACTTCAGCTATCGCACGATCACCTTTGAATTGACAAGGTACATTTTGGTTACTGTTTCTTTTTCAGTTGAACTTTCAACTTTTTACCACCTAATTGGAAGCCATTCATCACATTAATTGCATTCTGTGCTGCTGCTGGTGAATCATAACTGACGAATCCTGCAGATAGAAGCTAATCAGAATGGAAACAATAAGTAAAATTACATCAGATAGCAACTCAAGAGAGTGTATACCAAAACATTTGCTGATCCCAGTTGCTTTATCAACAATCACCTTGGCACTCAATACCCTACCAAAACCCTGAAGTGCATTCTTGAGCTCATCATCACCAAATTCTCGAGGGATATGGTAAATAAATAAGTTAGATCCAGGTGGGCCTGTTTTCAAGGCGACATATCCACACATGAGTCGTTTGTATATATGCAAACAAGGTAACTGTGGATTTACAGAATTACAAAACTATGAAGGTATTGGGTTCAAGTATGCAAAGACCTTCAGGCTGACCACCAGAACTCGTACTGACACTTGGAGATGTTGCAGAATGGTTATTTGCAGTGGAAGGAGATAAAGAACCCAAAGAACCTTGCAAGGGCCGACTATTTATGATTCCTCCAGGATACAACATTGGATATGGAATCCTAGGGACAACTGGATAAGAAGACGCTGCATAACTAGTAGGTGATGCGGCATAATTTCTTGGGGCCATTCGAGATGAAAGATCAGGCGGTATTCCACGCATAGTATTTCCTTGGTTTAAGCGTGGAATTAGATTCTGGAAGGCATGTTGATTTTGCAACAATGGTGGGTGATAAGACACAACTCCATAACCCCCTGGAGTCTAAAAAGACAAGCAGAAATTCTTACAAATGTATCTTTAGCAATAAATAGCAGTACCTCAATGATAGTATTTCCATTGAGAAATGCATGGCAGAAGTTCGGAGACTTCCAAAACAAAAAAGGCGGATCGTAAACATTCGGAGCTTTCTCAGAGGAAATGATCACGAACCTGATACCCATATCCATTATACTGAGGGAGATAACCCATTGGCAAAGCACCAAAAATAGATTGATGATGTGCAGAGTCACCATTTAACGCACTAGGTGCCATGGCCTTTTGAGCCCTCCTAGCATGCCTTTCCTTATCAGTATCAGCCCACTTAACCACCAGTGGAACATTTGAACCCTATTCAAGAAGCTAATGAGATTAACAGTTCAAAAATCGTTCAACCTACAGTAAATTTCAAATATTAGGAACAGTATTCATTAATTGAAGCAATACTGTGAGATGTGTCAATAAATCATTAAATTTCAATCTTAAAGAACTGCATGACTGAAAATGCTACCATGAAAGACATAATAGGTTATATCCGTGTATAAATTATATGAGCATTAATGTAAAGAAGAAATTATACAGAATTAGTATAAATACATAAATACACACAACAAAGGCGACCATAACTAAGTCCATCCCAAGGACCTGGGGTAGACAACCTGTTCCCAAGAAGGTAATAGGAAGTAAGAATAGTGTCCAAGATCTTACTGAGTAGATCGTGACAGTACCAAACATGCCCATAACATTTCCATACGGCCGCATCATGGGGATCAAATCATCGACAACGGACAAACTCCATTAGCTTCACATGCCATAACATTTCCATAATATATAATTTTCAAGTTTACAGCAGTATTGTTTAGGGCGAAAATGTCCAGTTATAGACAAAGTGCACAGCAAAAAATCATATTGTCCACTTATCCAAAGCCAGTTAGTAAATAGTTTAACTTTCAAAGACAACCCCCAAAAAAACACCCTCTGATGTCAAGAAAAATTATTATGAATAGTATAACAGATTTTCTGTTGCAAAATAACAAAAGGAAATTGTAGTCATGCATGCATAGATTGAAAGATGTGGTCACACCCGCAGTTCCCGTAAGACTGTACACAGGTTCAAAGCAAAGAAACTACTAAACACACCTCCATTGTATGTTTCCCGTGCAAGGCTTCTATTGCTGCAACTGCTTGTTGTCTTGTCTCAAACTTCAGAAAATCACATCCTAAATATAATTGAACAGTAGAATTTAGAATCTAAGTAAACAAAAATAACACAAGCAGTCCTACATATTGCAACACCAAACTTATGACAAACACCATATAGCGTAACAGCAAGATAGTAGTCCAATCACCTTTGCTAGTTTCCTGGGTACCTCTGAGAATTTGCAGATCTTTTATACTTCCATACCCCGAAAATAGAGTAGAAACCTCAGCATCGGGCACATTTTTTGGGAGCATACCAACGAATAGTTTGTTTTCTGACATTTTTGGAAAAGAAAAGGAACATACAAATATACGTAAACAGATAGGCAAAAGTACAAGACAGAAAAATGTACATTTTGAGAAATATGGAGAAATAGAACTAGTTTTTAATATGAAAAATCAAAACAAAATACATGATACAAGGATGATATATTAATTACCGAGTCTCTCCAACTCGCCATCAGCATACTTCACTTGCAATGGACTAGATGCCTATACATGAGACAGATCAATTCATCTTAATATAAGATACATAATGAAGCAAATATTCTATAAAATAACTATATCTAATATCATAAAGAGACAGATTTCTTTAATATGTAAGAAAAACGTATATGCTATCTGTGTAGTGTTAACAAGCATCAAGGTGTGAGGTAACCAAGATTAATAGTACAGGTGAATGCCAGGTTACATGTAACAGATCAGTTTGAAATGTTTACTTGAATACGAAGTTCAAGGACAAAAGCTTCAAAAAAACTTTCAAGTCCTGGCAAATAATCCAAAGCACAATAAAAGAAGCATAGAGAACAGCCCAGGAGATCAAAGTTAAATAGGCATATGAGAGCATGGACATAACAAATAGAAGCATGTATACACAATTGAGAAACAAATTTTTATTTTTTTACATCTTTGTAAAACTTGAAGTAAAAAAAGGTCCATTTAAATAAATCCTGATCTTCAAATAATTTTTAAGGAAATTTCCTCCACGAAGTAACCAACAGAAAGCTCCATTAAAATCTAAGCAATCATCAGAGAAGCCTGGAAAATGAGTAAGATTGGGAAAGCATAAATCAGCCACTCCCCAATCAAAAGAAATTCTACTAATGATATAAACCTAGTCAATTTTTTAGGTAATCGGAGTTGAGCAAAAGTCTGGTCAAACTGCAACAACTCATTCCATTTACTCAAACACTCAAGAATTGTGCTTTCATTTAATTGTGCCAGCAAACTGATACTGGAAAGTCTGTGAATCTCCTCATGGAAGAAGAATAGTATCGTATGAAAATTGGGACTAAAACATAGCATCTGAACTCAACAAATATATTACGATGCACAGATATATGTACAAACATGTCCAATATTTTAATTTTTAGGTCACGGTTTACATGCATGGGTGCACTCAGACTTGCAAGCTAATTAATGAGTTACTTGTTAAAGGAATGAAGAGCACATTAATGAGATTATCATTTCATAATAACACAATCTAACACACAATAGTACTACTCTAGTACTCTCATCTCTGAGATCACCAAAACTTTACACATAAATAAAACATTAAAAATTAAAATAACCGTAGAGCTGAGGCATTCGATTTCACTAAAGACCAAAGACTATCCCGTATTTATATGTTAGAACTTAGAAGTTCATTATCTCAAAACTTAATTAGATGTCAAATCAAAACTAATTTACCACACCACTGCAACAGATCGGACTAGTTCATTTAATTATCTACCTAAAATTCACATTCCAAAGAAAGCATCCTCATATTGACACCCTCCTTTTGAGCTGGAAACACAAAAGCTTCAACTAATTTTAACCTCCCTTATAAGTAAAGTAGGTTAAATTCGTGATTCAACATTATCGACAAAAGTAGCTCAGTTGACCCGACACTGACATCAACTGGCAAGACAGCAACTAAATGGTGAATACCAGACTACTTAATCTCCTAATTTGACAATAAAACTCTCCATGCAGAGCAACCAATTCTCCAGAATCCCAATCTAATTTTCCTTTTCTCCTACTAGTAATTAGCAATCCAGTTAAGAAAAAACCTTGTCCTATGAAGAGACTACTAAGCACATTGTGAAATACAACGAGTTGAGAAAACAGAAGACAAATAGACCTACACCAGGAAGCGTCTTCTTATTGTGACACGCATCGACTGCTTTATCAGCTTCTTCTCTAGAAGGACACACCAGAAAACAGCAACCTGCAGAGAATTAGGCATTTGAAAAGGAGAGGAGAAATCAATTCGATTCAATTCCATTGAGCATATAATAGAAGCAGTTAGTTCGTTAAGTGAAGTATTCGAAATAGAGAACCTCTAGAAGCACGTGAAGACTCGTCCTTGATAATGTTGAGTTGGTCGACAATGGCAAAGCCCTTGAAGATATCGAGAAGGTCGGATTCGGTCATGTGCCTGGGAACTTACCCAACGAACAACTTCACACTCTCACCTTCAGCCATTAATGCCACTTGCCCCTCTCTCTCTCTCTCTATCTCTCTCTAGAAGAATATTGTTTCTCTCTCCTCAGAGGAAGCGGTTGCTGGTGTTGGTGATGATCGGAGAGGTATACCGGCGTGAAGAATTTGGGAAATTGAATCCTTGTAGGAGTATAGCATAGCATAGCAGTCTCTCGATAATTTTTAGATCGCTAGACTCTGGATGGCAAAGGCAAACGCAAAGTGGGGATCTTCTTCACTTGTTTATTATATTTATTTATTATTGTTATTATTATTTTATCGCAGATTCTATCAAAATATCGTATCTAGATAAAAAATTTATAAAACGATCTAAACTATCAAGAAAATTATTCATATGATCAATTAAAATGTATTATTAACAAATAAAAATTCCTTTTTTTTGTTATATGAAAACATGACAACAGAACATTAATATTTTTATTGAATATATATGTTCGTATTCATATGAATTATCAATATACTCTATATCACGAGACTATTCTAATTCTTTTATCATTATTATTATTGTTATTTTATTCATTGTTTGTGTGTTCTAGTGATGATAGTCGAAGTGTTTAGTAATGGACCTTGGCTATGGTGTTTATTACTGGTTGCCACTCGTTTTGGTTTTTATTGATGGAAAACGGTTTGAATCAAAGTCGACGATTGACTTGTAACTGTCGCCTGTCTATTTTTGTTTCCCAAACCAGCCAATATGAAAAATTGCAAAATGTTGTACTCCTACCCAATTTGTTTTTGATCATCCAGTCATCAACTATGTTTGTATTTTATTTTTTAAAAAAAGAATTGAATATTTTGCTTATATTTTTATTTTGATTTCAAATTAACATTTCTTTGAAATTTATACATTCCTTTCAACTCTCAGCCATTTTGTAACTTCCGGTGGCCTAAAAGTTCTGATGACGTATAAATGTATGAGCATTTGATGTAACTTGTGATTAAAAACACACGGGGGAGGAGGGTTGATGGGGTGTTGTCAAGGGATTTGCTGAACCACCTCCAACTTCTTATGAAATCGTCTAAGTAGACATTTCTGCTTTCTACTTGATCTATGATTTTGTATTCGTGCATAGTTGCCACAGATGCTCAACTACTTGATCGATCTCTTTCCCTTCTTCCATTCTCATCTTTTTACTCAATTCACAAATTCGGTGTCTTAGAACTTCTCCACTATTCTGAAAAACCACTTTTGATATAGCCTTTGCAATCTCAATTGCCTTGAACACTTCATTTTCACATCTTGGAACCTCAACACAAACACCAGCCTCTGATAAAAACTTAGCGTTTATTGGTTGATCAAGTTTCATTGGCATGGCTATAATTGGAACCCCAAAATATATACTTTCTGTAGCTGAACTCCACCCACAGTGACTTGCGAAACCTCCAGTATTGGCATGTGCCAATATTTCTTTTTGTGGGGCCCATTCACTTAAAATTCTACCTCTCCCATTCACCCTGTCAAGAAAACCTCGTGGAAGTATCGACTCTAATTTAACATTCACTCCAATAGGAAATCTTATTGCCCATATAAAATTAACATCAACAAGCTCAAGCGCTTTTGCTATCTCTCTAATCTCCTCATCAGACAAAAAGTACTCACTTCCGAAGGAAATGTATATCGTCGAATGGGGAGTTTTCGTACTTAACCATTCAATGATTTCTGAACGTTCCTCATTTTTACTATCATCAACAAGTGGACCAACCGGTAAGATTTTCTTGCAACTTAGAGACGAAAGATAATCCAAGTACTTCCCTTCGATCGATGAACTAGATTTCACCAATACAAACTCACAAGAATGCTCGAAATTTCCAAAAAGAAAATCTTGATCCACATCGTAAATATTCTGATACAAAAATTCGAACGTGTCCACCAGTGTGACCAATTCAAAGTCCTGCACCTGCACCCCACGTGAAGGGAATTCAGCATCACCATGCGTGTAACGATGATGGACAAACGACAAGGACCCTCCGCTGTTAAGATCAAAGTGTACAGCAGGAATACCTTGTGAGGCAGCAATTTTGGCAGCCCAAGGTTGAAAAACATCATAAATCACCAAATTAGGGCTCAAGTTGCTAACAATTTCAGAGAAGCTTGAGTTAGCAGCTTGAAAGAGCTTATGTAGAGTAGAAGAGAGATGCAACGGAACATTCTTGGTCGTGTGGTAGCAAGGAGGAAGTTCATCGGAGGGTTCTAATTGGAGCGCAACCAACTCTATCGAGTCTTGAAGGTCATTCTTATGAATGAAAGCCTTGATTGAAGTAAAGTTGATGGCAGTTGAACAAAAGTACAAATGAAAGTTTTTTTTCTTCAAGATTCTTTTGGATAGTTCAAGGTAAGGAAAAATGTGACCATGAGCTAACCATGGAAACATTAGGATTTTGAAAGTGGCCTCCATGGATGATAGTATATTGTTTGTGATTTGCTTAATTAAGATGATTATAAACATGCAGCAGGTTATATATAAGAAGGAAAGGATGAACTTAAAGCAGTAAAGACGTGCAAATAAAGAAGTAGTAATTGTAGTTCGTGGTTGTAATCTCCAGTTGGACAATAGGGAAACCATCTTTATCATGAATGTTATAGCAAACAAACTCATGTAGTCAAGTGAAACTAGACTTGTACTACTACAAGTTAACTTGAACATGTGTATGGCCGATATTTTCACCACACATGCAAATAGGCTATAGTAGCAAACAATTGCATCGTGTCTTTTTATTCTTGTGATAATTCAAAATCAGTAATCATTTTCAAGTTTGTATCCTTGTGATAAATACAGCCCATTCACATTTGAGCACCCAAATGGACCACCAAGAAGCTGGACCAAACTTGTTATGAACTTCCAATTGTAAATTCAATCTATATTGATCATGGAGTTGGTTTATAGATGGTGTGAACGTCATAATAATCAGATAATGTCAAACAAAGGGTAGCATATTTGGAGTATCTAATTCCTCGAGCCCTAAACTCGAGCTCGATTCATTTGGTTTGGGCTTTGGTCGAGCTCTAGCTCGTTACAGAAAAATACATACAGGTAATAATTAAAAAATAAAAATTAATGAATAATGTATTTGGCACTAGGGGAAAAACACATTTTTTAAGTTAGTCACAAATCCCGAGTATTGTCTAAAGAAGGATTGAAATTCAATTGTATGATATTCCGTTTTGTTGAGAGTGTTTCGTATTGTATTTTAAAAACACCTACTGAAATATCATGTTTAGTTTCCTAAAACTCAAATATCTTGTCCCACCAAAAAACCTAAAATATCCAATTAACGGAATTTATAGCTCGCACTATTTCTTCTTTCAAATACCATTCTAAATAACCCAACTAGAATGGGTTATTGGAATACTATTGTATTTCAAACCAAATACCAATTTTGTAAAATTATATGGTAGTCACTAAAAAATTAACGAACCATGCGATTCACATATTGTTGGTTACGGTGCATTAATCATTTTCGCTTTTTTTTTTAGTTACGTTTATTTATCCGTCTATTTTATTTATTTATTTATTTTTTGAGAAAACAAGTAATCATATTACTAAAGCACAATTTCAAATAAAAGGTATGATTTTCAATTAGAAATGGAAAAT
>JAYMSR010000958.1:0-11596 GCA_036897825.1 Plantago rigida | reverse complement strand
GTAGTCCTCTCAAAGTCTTGATAGAGCTCCTTAGACCGCGGGCGGGACTGATTAGTACATATCAGAAAATATTGAAAGTGAGCCGAGTAAAATGTGCCGAAACTGTCGTCCTTTAATTTGTACTAAGATGGGAGCACTAGCATGAACTTGAACAACTTTCAGTACGATGTGATATTTTAAATAGTGAGACTCTAAGCCATATTACAATTTGACATTAGTACCCATTTACCGTGTCCATCTTTCACTCTATATATGTGCCACTCCACAAGACTTTTCATTCACAAAAAATCAATCGTTGAAGTTATAGTGTACAGATTAGAACTATTAAGGAAGATTTTGCAATCTTCAGCTTCCTGGTGTGTTGTTTCAATGAGAGAAAAATGGTCAAGAATGAGGCCACCCAGGAACAATAGCAAGATCACACTTCTTCTTTGTGGAATAGGAGGTAAATTCTGAATATACCAACTTTTTTTAAAGAGTTGTTCACAATACATGCATTGCAAGTTAATTAAACATTCTTTGGTGAAATTAACCTTTTGTATACAGAGTTCGGCAAGAATCTTTTGGAAATTATGATTATGCGATGGACTTTTTGAATTCTTGAGAGTAATGCTAGGGAAGAGATATGATAGGACAAGAATTGTTCATGACTACTTCCCACGCCTCAAGAAAGCCCCGAAGGTCATGGTCATGGAGACTCCCGAGGGTCATTACCAAGAGAGTTAGTAGGGACCCTACACCTCAAGGGCTCTACCTGCGTGACTGAAGCTCTGCATTAAGACATAAAGGACCATTAATGTTTCCTATATAAACATGTTATTAAGCATTAAGAACCAGTAGACACTACGACCTATTTATTACAAACAGTTCAGTATACAATTAAGAGAGTTGACCATTTAGTTTATCTTACATTTCTCAGCATCAATTCATATATATCGAGCTATTCGACCTAACATTTGTATATTTTAACATTGGATCGACTGTGAGGGAGATTGCTAGAGGAGTAATAAAATAATCATATTGTTATATATTGAAGCTAGCTGATCTATTTCTTTGTTGTATTCTTGATATAGTAAATCTTGCTGCTTTTGTCTTATGGTATAAAATAATCTGCGTGTTCTCTCTTCCCTAATTTCATATCCATAAAAGTTAGGGTTCATAGTTGGGAACTGGGGAAATCAATTAAACAAGCAGGATATAAGTACAAACATTGTAACAATATAAATGTACAATAATGAAGGAAATATATATCCTTGAATTGGTTTCTTGTACAAATGTCACTGCAAGTAAAATAAATACTAACTACTTCCGCTCTCTTTAGCACGAATTTATCAATTAGGTTATCGGCTCGATAAATTTATTATTGTAATAAAAAAAATTAGGTGGCACTTGAGAATAAACTTTTAAAAATCTCTTCATAAGAATTCTTTTTGTTGGTCCATGCGTGGAGTTTATACATTACTGTGTTCAATCCTATAACTTACTCCAATGTTTTCCAATTCATTTTTACCTTTTAATAATAAATTTAAAATTTCTCTTTAGTAATTCCAATGTTTACTTGTAAGTAAAAGTATATGCTGGTCATTTAATGACTCTGGTTTGTATTCAAAATTCTACATATTCATTGTTTGGCAAAAAGGAAATAGGAAAGAAAATAGAAAAGAACAAAATGCCAAAAAGAATTCTTGAAAAACTTTACAAACAAAATTAACTAGCAATTTTCCTGAAAAATTGAAAATTTCTGAAACAAATAGAAAAAGGGAAATGATGAGCTTCCTTCAACATTTTTTCAAGGATTTGATCTTCCTCCAAATTGTTTTATTTCTCTCGAAATTTTTCAAACCATGTAGAGTCTAATTTCTTTGAAAAATCCAAGTGTAGTTAAAGGATCAATAATAATTCACTAAGTTGTTCCATGAACGATATACAAAAATCAATAAAGACAGTAAAAATGACACAGATATTTTAAGGTGGAAAAATCCTCCGTAAATAGAGGTAAAAAAACCACCGATGAGAGAGCCAAAATTTCCACTATAATGATATTGGGAGTACGAGAAATTCCTCAACTACTTGTAAAATAAATCTCTCCGAATTTATACTTGAACCAAACGAAAGAAGAGAATACAAGAGATAACATAGGGAATTTGGGAGAAGTGTTTGTGAAGCCAACCATGGATGGATGACCTCAAACAACTGTGAGAGATTGGACTCAGAATGAACACATTTAAATTGCAAAGCATGAACACATTTAACTTGGATAATAAATTTGTCATATGTGCACCGGACAACACCCGATTTATCCTACGGTAAAATAATATATCAGGATTTTATGTAAATGAGCAAAATATATTTTAATATTACTAAAAAGAAAGAAATTGATGGAGACATATATATAGTCTGAAAGAATCGTCATTTTAGTAGTGGTAGAAATGATAATGAAAATGTCCTTTCCGAAATTCGGAAATCAAATACTCCCTCAGTTTCTTTACTTTAGAAACTTTCATTTTTTCATTTTGAACGTTTCTGATCTATCCCAAAAGTTACTCTTCGTAAATATACTAGCTAGACTAGATGGTGTGTACCTCCTACTAAATCAATTGGGAATCTTAGGCCAAATAAAAGGTACTAGTACTACTCTACTAGTCGTGCTTAAACCCTAATTAAATGAATCCACCCACCTTTTAACACAAAACCAGAATCTTTCGAAAACAAGCCAAGCCTAGCCTAGCCCACTCCATATAACCACCAGCTGCCTGCGCCATTGTCATCTACTGGCAGCCAATCTCCAAAACACATCACATTTTTTTTCTCCAGTAAACACTCACAACCATGTGTGGGATTCTCGCTGTGCTCGGTATCGCCGATAACTCTCAGCTCAAACGCTCCAGAATCATCGAACTCTCCAGGAGGTAAACTGTTTTGCAAATTCAATCCGATTTTTGTTGTGTGTCAAATGTTGATTTAGTGTGTTACTGTTATTCAATTCATATGTTGGGAACGATGATTATTATATTATATGTTCTGTTAATGTCATTTTAGCAAGTCATTTCAGATCTTCTCTTCACTATGTGTGTATTGTATTTGTATCCTCTTGTCTTACTGCAGAACAAATTAATTCGATTATACATCAACACATATTGCGGAACCAATATTACTTCCGTTTTTCGTAAAACACATTAAATTATTTGAGATATTGAGCCAGTTATGTTTAATGTCAATTATGCCTCTTCATTTGTCTGGGAAAATGATGTTATTTGGCAAATGTATAAAAACTTTATCTATGTCAAATATATGGGTCATGTATCGGGTAAATGTTTTTGAATCTTTGAATTTGGACATGTAGGTTGCGACACCGAGGCCCTGATTGGAGTGGATTGTACAACCATCAGGATTGTTACCTTACTCATCAACGTTTGGCTATTATAGATCCCACCTCTGGAGATCAGCCACTTTTCAATGAAGATAAAACAGTTGTTGTCACAGTATGTAACAGAATCAATCACCATCTTTCTTTTTAGTCAAGTATTTATATTATTTCTTCGTCTTGGATAGTAGGATTACTCTACTCTGTCAGCATCATTGAAGTGGTTTATAAGAAAAACTGCATGACAACTTGCTGAATTCAATTCATTTCTGTTGATAAAACTTTTACTCCAGTAGGATAGAGTTCCAAATAATTACAACTATAAATGATCTATAATGGAACTTTTTTCAGAATCCGTTTACTTATAAGAGTACAGTGGATGATACTGTTACATTTGGATACTGGAAAGTTATTATAGTATTTCATGGTTGGTGTCTTGTTCTAGTTTATTTAGAAAGAAGGCTGATATGCCCCCCCGGCATTGTTGGAAAGAGTGCCAACATCAAGCCAGCAATGTCATCATAAACAACTATTGCAGTGTTACTGTATAAGTGCCCTGATACCTGCTTGCATATCACCAACAATTTCATCCTATGACACTAAATTCACATTTTCATAACTTTATACTACTATTACATTGATAGTATATGATACTACGGAGGTTGTTTTAGAGGCACTGGCATTTATGCTCTACCTTCTCATAAAATAAAATATTTTCTGTTGGGTTAAACAGTATCACTCCTGGGTGATTGGTATGGTCCGTGTTTCATATGATGGTTGCACATAACATGACACTCACTATTTTGGATTTAAATAGAATGTTGATTGATAGGATGATCTTTGTGTTGGTGTGTGTGGCGCACTTGTACGTGTTTCCTCGTTTAAGAACTCAGGTTAAATTTAAGTTCCTCGTGTTAGAGTTTATTATGTCATGGTATAATAGTTATGAACTCAGTCATTTGTTTTACATGCATGCTTTAGGTTAATGGGGAAATTTATAACCATAAGGAACTAAGGGAGAAGCTCAAGTCACACGAGTTCAGAACTGGAAGTGATTGTGAAGTTATAGCTCATCTGGTATTCACTTTAACAATTTATTGATACAATAAACTGCAAACTTTACTCTCTAATGACTTGTCTTGTATATCCTGACTCAACAAATTGTTTTTCCAGTATGAAGAATATGGAGAAGAATTTGTCGATATGTTGGATGGAATGTTCTCTTTTGTGCTTCTTGACACTCGTGATAATAGTTTCATTGCTGCTCGGGATGCCATTGGCATTACTCCCCTTTATGTGGGCTGGGGACTTGATGGTCTAGACATTTTTTCTCTGCGTTAATTCTTAGCAAGTTTATATATTCACTCTGGGCAAGCAGTGAAATTGTTCAGGAGTTACTTTTTGAAATCATTTTTCATGCTAAAAGGTTTGTTGTTAGCCCCCTGCTGTCTTGTGTCCCAGAACATATTGCATGAATATCAATTCTGTCTCTATGATTGGATTGACTGTCACTCATTCTGTCAAAGTTATTTTTGACCCTGTCATCCTAAGGTTCTGTTCCATTGAACTTTTGCACTTTCTGCAGGATCTATGTGGTTTGCTTCAGAAATGAAAGCTCTGAGCGATGATTGTGAAAGATTCGAGTCTTTTCTTCCCGGCCACATATATTCTAGCAAAACCGGTAATTATCTATTGTTTGTCATATTGCAGTACAGTTTACAAAAACTATGCGTCATGCATCAAGGTTTTCTTTGTCATAGTTCTGTAAATTCTCTGATGTGCAATGACCTTTGGTAGTGGATATAAAACAAATTGGGGAACCTAGCAATACAGAAAAAGAGTAAAACAAACTATCGTGTTTATTTTATTTGAATGTGGACAGTTTATTACATTCAAAATGTATTACTACTATTTATCAATCTCTAGTATTGTTGAATGCTTAACCAATGCTACAGTTAAATGTATTAGAAAAGTTTTATACTTTCTCCCCTATATTCTTCAGCATATGCTGCAATATGATAGCAATGTCAATGATAGCTGAAACTGGTCTCAAGCTACTTGACTTTGGGGATACAGTGTTGATAGATTGTCTGAACATGCAAATATTCTTTTCTGTTTCATTAGCATTCTACTTACTGATATACACTAACATTTTTGCCTGATCAAATAATGGTAACAGGAGAAATGAGAAGATGGTACAACCCACCATGGTACTCTGAACAAATCCCATGTTCTCCGTACGAACCCCTTGTACTGCGCAAGGCCTTTGAGAAGGTTGTTTTGAATAAATGTTTTGTCGTCTCTAGATTCTAGATTGTTGTTGAGTGCGTGATTATTGTCTCTGAACTCCGATGTGCTTTCTCTTGCAGGCTGTTTGTAAGCGACTTATGACTGATGTGCCATTTGGTGTGCTTTTATCTGGGGGCCTTGACTCATCACTAGTTGCTTCAGTGGCTTCTCGCTATATGGCTGATTCCGCAGCGGCCTGCCAATGGGGCTCCCAGTTACATACCTTTTGCATTGGTTTAAAGGTAATAATTCTTAATATGTCTTCAGATTTCACTGTTGGTTAAAGTTGTTTTGGCCCATTGAAGGCGTTCGGTTATTGGAGAAACTTGTGCTAAATCTTCATTGTCATGTATTGCATTGCTATTTCCACTTGCCTTTTGCACTACTAACTTTTTCTGTTGCACATGATCCTTGGCTTACTTAGCTAATCTATCAAACGAGTGCTAAACCTTTATCGTCATGCAAATCCAACTTCTAGTATGATTTAACTGCTTCATCACTTCAATTTTCACTCCCTTCCAGGGTTCCCCTGACCTGAGAGCAGCCAAAGAAGTCGCAGATTATCTTGGAACTCGTCACCATGAGTTTTACTTTACAGTACAGGTAAAATATTCGCAAGCTTATGGTTCAATCTGCTTTAATACTGCTCCTCATCTGATTGGTCTTTATGTTTCCTTTGTTCTTTTTGTTGCCAAATCAGGAAGGTATAGATGCAATTGAGGAGGTCATCTATCATGTTGAAACTTATGACATGACAACTATCAGAGCCAGCACACCAATGTTTCTTATGTCCCGAAAGATAAAATCTCTTGGAGTTAAGATGGTTCTTTCTGGTGAAGGCTCTGACGAAATTTTTGGGGGCTATTTGTATTTTCACAAGGCACCCAATAAGGAGGAGCTTCACCAGGAAACATGTAGAAAGGTACTTGATGGTAACTTGTTCTGACTTACCAATTAGGCTACTTGGTTGTCTTCATAGACATGCCCCTATAACTTTTAGAAAAAGTCATAACAAAATTTCTCCTTTGATTGTAATGCCAGATCAAAGCTCTTCATCTTTATGACTGCTTGAGAGCTAATAAATCAACTTCAGCATGGGGTGTCGAAGCACGTGTTCCATTCTTGGACAAGGAATTTATCAATACTGCAATGGATATTGATCCAGAATGGAAAATGGTAACTGGTTATCTTCTTTTTTAGAATTGTTCCTTCTTTTCCACGCCACCTGAACTTATAGTTATTATGCATGGAAACCACTAAAATTGGTCTTAAGAACACCCTGGATTTCTTTTCTTTTTCTTTTTCTTTCTTCTTTGTTTAATGTTTACTTGATAAGAGAATCCAGGACCGAGTGTGTCTCCTTATTTTGTACTTCCTGGTTACTCCCATGATTGGGCTGCAATTTGGAATAGTTGATGAATGAACTTGGAGTCTTTGTTGTTATTAGTGACAAGCACCAGTAATATAGAAATCGAAGATACCTTGTAGCGAATAGATCCACACTTTTTCCCAATTGATCGATAAGTTTTAACATTTACCTTTATTTAAGGTAAATTGTGTTGGTAGAAAGATGAACCACATGTGCTGTATACATTTCCATGAAATTTGCCAAAAACTGTTATTCAGTAATTGATATGCCTTTTCTTTTGGTCGTCTTACTAACATTGGCAGATAAGACCTGACCTTAAGAGAATTGAGAAGTGGGTCTTGCGTAATGCCTTCGATGATGAGCAGAATCCTTATTTGCCCAAGGTTTGTGGCTTTGTTGTTATAAGTTATGACCCTTCTTAATGAGTTATTTTTAACATGTTCCCTACAAGTCCATCGAGATTTAAATATGGTTTTGCTGAGTTGTGGAGATCCTTACCCTTTTCTTTGGATTTCCAGCACATTTTGTACCGACAGAAAGAACAGTTCAGTGATGGAGTTGGATACAGCTGGATTGATGGCTTGAAAGAACATGCTAACCAGCAGGCAAATCCACCTCTCTAGTTGTTTCCAATTTCATTCAATCTCTCATTTCTGTTCTATATTGTTGCTACATGATGCTGATACGTATCCGTTCATGACTCACAGGTTACAGATGCAATGCTAGCTAATGCAAGTTTTGTGTACCCAGAGAATACCCCAACAACCAAAGAGGGTTACCATTATAGGACTATCTTTGAACGGTTTTTCCCCAAGGTAATACCTAACTTAAAAGGCTGGTAATACTTCTTATTCCAAGAGAAACAACTTTATATATGCATCAGTACCTCCCAAAGACCCTGTCACTTTTGAATTACACAATCATCTTAGATATGGGTAACTTGAGGCACATATAAATGTTATATCACATGACAAATAAGCTCCTCCAAGAAAAGAAAAAAAGAAGTTACTGATCATTACAATTTGAGAGGTTTTTTTTTTTTTGGAAAGAAACTCACTGCAGAATCTTATTACTAAATGAAACCTTTTTTGAGTTAGTAAATCCTTAAACTTCTAGTTTGCGATCCAACTAAATGAGACCTTTTTCATTTCAACAAGAATGCGGCAAGATCAACTGTTCCAGGTGGTCCAACTGTGGCATGCAGTACGGCCAAGGCTGTTGAATGGGATGCGGCTTGGTCCAAGAATCTAGACCCCTCCGGCCGAGCTGCCCTAGGTGTCCATGTTGCTGCATATGATGATGATGCAAAGACAGTTACTGCAGATGCCACAGTGAACGGCACCCCTCAATAGTGTACAAAAAGACCTGAATGGTTATGCTTGACTGTAGCTCTTCTAGGTTGAAATTTCATTGTGTAGAACAGTACAGACATGCAATCACAAAACTGTCTCTGTGGAATCTAATAATGTTTATCTGCGTCTCTAGTTATAAACCTTGTTTCTCTAGTCCAACGTTTTGCCTCGAAAAAAGGGCATCCTTTGTTATGTTTGATTCTTCACTTATTTTAGCTGTATGCATTTGATAGATTTACTGCAACATGCTGTATTGAGTCTTAGGCATGTTTATCATCTATATAGACAATTACTCCGTCCAAATCAGACTACACATTTATGTTCTTATATCACATCTAATATTATATTACTCCATTCCGGATTGAAGGTCTCATTTGCTTATCTACTTTTGGGCACTATTTGGCCTTCAAATTTTCAGCACAGTTGGCAAAGTATTTGCAAAATACTGTACTACATTCATCCGTTCTGTAACATTCCATACATTTTCATTTTTAACCGTTTGATAAAACTTCATACATTAATAAAAAATTGAAGCCACCTCACACTTAACAAATAAGTAATGCTACCTTCATACTAAAAATTCATTTTACCCAATAAAAAGTACACTTTTTCCTACATTTTTATCTTATATTATTTATTTTAACTTTTCATCTAAAGATAAAAATTACTACTATATACTAATGTTGGACATATATATTCAATCCAAAAATGACAAGTTGTCCAAGAAATTACTCCCTCCCTCTCGTTTTAATTACCCAGGGTTTGGCGTAAGTTTTAAGAAAAAAGTGAATAAAGTAGGAGATGTGGTAATAAAGTAGTAAATGTATCGAATAAAATAAGAGAAATAGTGAATAAAGTAGGAGGGATAATTAATAAAGTAGGTAAGATACTGACCAAAATGGAATACATGTAATGAAATGAAAAGAGGGAGTATATACAAGTTGTTCAATTTCAAGCGGTACAATGTTGTAGTGCATATTTTAGCTGCATGCATTTGAATTCAACTAGTACCCTACTTATTATTTCTCTATTAATCCTCTCATACAATTACTACCAAAAAAAGTTGTCCAAGACCATTTACGATCATCAAATTTTAATTTATTATAAATTAATATTAAATGGCAATTAAAAAATGTTCAATAAAGTATATAATAAAATTTTACTTTCTAATTTTCATAAAATGAATCAGTTGAACATGCTTTACCGTTTAAAATTAATTCGTATTTAAATTTATTAACCATGAAAGATCAACTTATTTGAGAGAGGTGGAGTACCTCCAATTAAATAGGTAAGTATGTTGGAATGTATTCAGAAATGCATTAAAAGGAGACACAAACATTATGGTTACAGAACGTAGTAGTATTTTTTATTTAGAATATGGTCTACATATACTATACACATAAAAATATGGTGTTTTTTAAGTAACTAAGTTAGAAAAAAATAGTATATATATATATATACTATACACATAAAAATATGGTGTTTTTTAAGTTAGAAAAAAACCAAAATTTCCAAGTATCTTGCTCAAGAAAACTATTCTCTCTCTTCCTTGAGAACTCTACCTCTAGTCTCTGGGGATTGAGTTTATTTTTCCTTGAAATTCTCAATTCGTTTTCTAATCTACTACCTAAAGCCTGTTAGTTTCCGCCCAAATTGTTTCTGAGTGATGGTGAGGTCTCCAAAAAATTTCCGAGAGTCTCGCTTCATAAGGTCAAGATCTCAGTCTATGTGAACTTTTATCTAATTGTTTTGCTCAGTTTCTTTTCAATTTTAAAAACTAAAAAGTAATCAAAATTATTCTTTTACTTGCTCTCGTTTACTCCTTTACAGTGTCAGTTCTTTTGTCCTTTTGTTGCCTTCCTCCTTTGTTATCTTCTTTGGTGTGGGTGTTTGTTTTCTTCTTTGGTTGTTGTGTCTCTTTCACAGGTCTGTTTGTTGGTGTGATTCAGTCTTTCTCTTGGAACGTCTACTCTTACTTTGGTGGTAATATGGATAAGGAAATCAATGAATTGGGTAAAAAGTTGCGACTCACTGATTCTGAAGGTGAACCAATCTCTGTTCTGGTTGATGTTTGGGAAACTAAATCGTTTAATGAAGATCTCTGTCTGGTTGGTTGGAAGGGTTCTATCTAGAAAGGCCATTCATTTAGAGTCTGTTGAAAAAACGATGTTAGGAGGTTGGACGTGGGTTGAATATACAGACAGAAAGTGGGTGAAGATAGATTGTTGTTTCGTTTTGGTCATGTGGTCGTCGAGTTCTCTCTATGGGCTTTCGACAAGAATTTTGTGGTACTTCGCCCTATAGCAGCAGGACAAAACCCGAGTACCTTAATCACTGTGATTTTCATGTTCATGCCTTTGGAGTTCCTATTCATCTAATGCACAGAAAGATGGCGGGCTAATACTATGGGCTCTGATGTTGAATTGGGATATGTTGAAAGCAAGAATTTTTCAGGCTCAACAATTCGTTTCTGGGTTACTTTAGATATCACCAAGCCTTTAAGAAGAATGTAAGGGGCCGAATGGTGAGGAACTTAGTATCAGATTGGCATATGAACGTCTACAGAACTTCTGTTACTACTGTGGTTGTTTGGGTCATTGCCACGACTGTATTGAGTTTGAATCCCCGAGATAAGCTGGAATGGTTACGAACTCCTGTTAATAATCTTCTACTTATGTTATGGGATACTTTAAGTTGCATGAATATCTTCTACATGAGTTGGAATCAATTATTGCTCAGTTTGGGTGGGGTGATGGTAAAGAAAGAAAAATTCACTGGGTTAATTGGGATATTCTTTGTGAAAGTAAGAGAGATGGGGTATGGGATTCCGAGATCTAAGTGTGTTTAATCAAGCTATGTTGGGAAAACAAGTCTGACGTATTATCCATTTTCCAAATACTCTTTTGAGTCGAGTCCTTAAGGCAAAGTACTTTCCTAATACTAGTGTTCTTGATGCTAAACCCAATGCTAATGCCTCTTTTACTTGTAAAAGTATTTGTAGTTCGATAGTTATGGTCAAACAGGGTATTAGATGGAGAATAGGCAATGGGGAAGATGTTAGCACTTGGAGTGATAATTGGCTGCGAAGAGATTCGGTTTTTAACCCCATAACCCTTGACTTTTATGATTTAGGGAACACGGCAATTGCTCTGATTGATTCTTCTAATCAAGATCACCTGGAACGAAAGCGAGAGCGAAATTAAAAGCGTGAGCGCAAGAGTG
>JAYMSR010000957.1:0-11599 GCA_036897825.1 Plantago rigida | reverse complement strand
TGTATGTTTTCGATAGACTTGTAAGACATGAGGATATAACTGGTGAGTTGTGATAGTTTGTATGTTTTCGATATGATATATATCTTCACTCTCGAAGCAAAGTGTACATAACTACATATATGACATTGAAAATACTTTATTTTCAAATAAATAATAAAGGGTAAATGGGTGCATTATATCATGTATGTTTGCACGAGATGAGAGAAGAGAGCTATATATAAAGGCAATTCACTTTTTACATGTTACTGGAATCGTTGGATAGATCATGGATTGATAGCTAGCCTTTTTGCTCGCCTTTTCAGATCTCATGTGTGTATTCATCAAACTTGGGAAAGTTAATAATGTAAATATTTTATTCTTGTGTCTTATAATGCATAGTAGAGTACTACTACTAATATAATCAGCAGTAGCAGACACACATCACACACAAATCCATATTTGTCAAATGCCCTATTTTGACCTTTCTAAAGTTTCAATTAACTAGACCTACCTTTTTCTCCATGTATTCCCGATGATTGTTGTGGATTTATACTATAATATTACTACTAATTGTTCTCATATATTTCTACATTTAAGAGAAGCTTCAAAACCTTTTACATATTGTAGCTTTATTGTGCATTATGTTAGCCAAATTAAATTTAAACTGATCAATGTCAACGCTCTTGCTCTATTGTGCATTTACTGCAGTACTATATGTAGTATGTCAGCCAAACTACAATGCCAATCTCATTTTATCATACTTAATCTTTGTTTATCCCAAATTTATACTCCTTCCATCGCATATTAGTTGTTATATTTATCATTTTGTCCAACCAACAACTCTAACTCTAACTAGACATTAATTTTAAATTACAATTATAAAATGTTTTTAATATAATTTTATCGCATTTCTATCTTCATTAATTTGATACATGTTTAACCGTTAATTCAAAATGTGACGGCCCTCCCCTGAAAATAGAGCTTGCTCATTTATACTTATTCATTTTCGTACAAATTGTAAGAGTGAATTGCATATATTCAATCTCCAAGTAAATTTTAATGGAAAATTAAATAAATATTGAAAGTAGGGGGGGGGGTTGAGTAATTAATAAATGAATACTTAGATTTCAGTTTCTAATAGAGCCATAAATGTAAATATAGAAAATACTTGTGCATGCCCAAAAATAGAAATATTCATCAATTTGGATTCAGGAATAGTGCAGAAATCAGAATCGTTCAATTTAGGACGGAGGATACAAAACAGAAGGAAGGGTGTTTATGAAACACAGATACAATATTAAGTTGGTTGAGCATGGGATTCTACGACAAAACAAAACCATTTAATGTTACATTCTCGTTTGTCTTAAACAACATTGACTATGCTATGTTATGTTATGTAAAGTGCAGTGTTAAAAGAAGTTTGTGTTGTGTCGAGTACTAGTTGAAACATTTCCAAAAACCAACAAATCGTTTTGTTAGTAATTAATTAATTTAGTCGTCCATCTCTCTCTCTCTCGATAAATGGAACATTTTAGCTCGTAAAACTACAAACAAAGACACAAAACTCTACACATTCTTGTTACAAGCAGCATACAGCCAATGCATACGTACAATTAATACATAACGCTATATATTTCTAGCTAGCTAGCTACATTATTATATATATAGAGAAATTACAAAAATTAATCAAATTGCAGAGGTTTGATGATCGATGAAGTGGACCCCACGAATGGGTCCTGCATCAATGGCTGACCATCTTTGAAACTAAGAGATAAGGAGATAGAATCCATATAGAAGAGGAGGATATCAATTCAAATCAATTCAATTTCAAGAACCAAACAAACAAAACCTCACACTCACTACTTCTCTCTTGCTTTGCTAGCTGCAATTCTTGTGAGAGAGAGAGAGAGAAGCAAACACAATTACACAAACAAGAGAAAACAAGAGAAAGAAAATATTCTCTTTCGCTTTCGATACTCGTCTAGCTTAGCTTGCTGTGTCTGTCATCTTTTTTATTTCTCTTCATACCACACAACTCCTTTCATCATCTATCTATCTATCTTCTCTGTATTGTTGTATAAACATTAATAAATCTATACACAGCTGCTTATTGTTTTCTTCTTGTGTGTGTTGCTTCTTTTGTGCTATTCTCTAGCTAGCTGCTTATATATAATTTGAATAATACCAAACTTTCATCTGTTTGTATTTGAAGATAAATACTCACTCCTAGTTTCATTAATTTGTTTTCTTGCACTTCTTCTTGTTTGTTTCCTTCTCTCTGTGTGTAGAAAGCCAAAAACACTCCTTCAAATGATGTCTGGTGATGTGTTTTCAGTTCCAAATCCTTCTGCTGCTCTAACTTTCTCCCAAGACCATATTCACTTAGAACCAAACCCTAACCCTAAGCCCACCTCAAACCCTAAGAAGAGAAGAAATCTCCCTGGAACACCAGGTAATCACTTCATTCATCCTCATCTCTTCATTTTCTCACATGTCATCTCATCAATTAACATTGCAACTGCAACTAACTGTGTTGTAATCGGCTGAATGGCCTTATTGCTGTCACGATTCGCTGAGATTCAAAAGTTTATCGTTTGACTAGTTTGAAAATATTCACTTGTTTAATTTCCTTTTCTGATTTCATGGTGAATAGATCCAGATGCAGAAGTTATCGCTTTGTCTCCCAAGTCGCTAATGGCGACGAACCGATTCCTATGTGAGATATGCAACAAAGGCTTCAAGAGGGACCAAAACTTGCAGCTTCATAGAAGAGGACACAATCTTCCATGGAAGCTCAAGCAGAGAGCCAAAACGGACCAAATCAAGAAGAAGGTCTACATCTGTCCGGAAAAGAGTTGCGTCCACCACGACCCGAGCCGGGCGCTGGGAGATCTGACCGGGATCAAGAAACACTTCAGTCGAAAACACGGCGAGAAGAAGTGGAAATGTGAGAAATGCTCCAAGAAATATGCAGTCATGTCCGATTGGAAAGCTCATTCAAAAACATGTGGGACGAGAGAGTATAAATGCGACTGTGGAACGCTCTTTTCCAGGTATTTAATTTCTATACCACCTGAACATGTGTTACTTGCCTGGGAATAAAATGATAGGGAGAATTTAATGCTTCATGTGTTTGAACAAGGCTTTAATTATAGACTGTTTGAGGAAACTTGGCTGAATTTATTGTTTCTCAAATGATTAGGTAATAACTTAACTCCGATGGGATTCATGATTTTTACTGTTTCTTTCTTCCTTTCTCATCTTTAGGAAAGATAGTTTCATCACACACAGAGCCTTCTGTGATGCCTTAGCTGAAGAAAATTCAAGAATTGTACCACCAAATAATCTCAACTTCAGAAATGATCTGAATGCGAATAATCTGATGAACACTCATACCAATTTGCCTCATGGATTCATCACTACTTCTTCGGGGTTACCTCATCTAGGGCCAGGCTATCGCCCGGATTTCAGCACAACAGCGATTTCCCTTCTAGAGAACCTGCAGCAAAAGCCTAGATTATCACTCTGGTTGGATCATCAAGCGAATTCACAACTAAATCACATGGACCATTTGCCTGAAATGATGCAGCAGATGGGGCAGAATCACATGTTTGGACCGATGGGAAACTACACGAACCTCTCCTTATCTCCATTGACACCGCAAGGCGGGCTCAAAGAGGAATCCGGGATGAGCCAAAAAGGAAACAACAACAACGGAACCTCCATTGCCGATTCACTTGCACCACTGTACCAATCCGAACAAAGCTCATCAAAATCTTCACCATCAATGCCAATGTCAGCCACAGCACTACTACAGAAGGCAGCTCAAATGGGGTCAACTAAGAGCAACCCTTCACCGTTTTTCGGAGTCATGAATTCTTCTTCCGACCCTTGTTCCAGAAGCGAACTGCACCAGGTGTTCTCCAATCAGCAAGAAAACACGGATGGAATGATCAATTTCAGGTCGGCGATGAGTAATGTAGTGAACAATGCAAATCATCAAACAGGTGGTAGGCAAATGAGTCAGTCGCCGATGAATTTACATTCCGGGTTTGAGGGAGTGGAGCATGGAATGACTCGGGACTTTCTTGGGGTGGCCGGAGATGGTGGAGGCGGAGAAGGGCCTTTCTTGGCACATGAGTTGGCGAAATTTGCTTCGATGAGCTCAGCCATGGGGATAACCCACTTCAGTAGCAGCAGCCATCAACAGCAGTAGGAGTATTTTGTTTGTTTGTTTATTTATTTTTGTCTCTTCTGTTGTTGTATTGCAGTGGACTACAAACTTACAACGTGTAAGGTATAGCAGCAGCAGTAAATTTTTAAATTTCAAACTGCCCATTTCTTTATTATTTTCCTTTATTATCCGAACTCTAAAAGTCATTTGCACTTTTTTGGTTACACACGTAAACGAACGAAAACTAAAATTACACTTTTATTTGCTTCTGAAACCTATGTAGAAAATAAGATTTGGACAAATGTCAAGAAATGAATTTTCCATGCAGAATGCATTAAAAGATAAGTAAATGAGATGCAGGAAATGAGAAACCAAAATATATCCATCATTTCATACACTAGTAAGTTTTATCTCCATCAAGTTTTATAAAAATATTGATTTTCAAATAATAAAATTAACATTATATTTTTATGAATTAGATATGTGTGCAAAACACCCGGGTAGTATTTATTCATATTTTAAAAAGTTATGAATTTTACAAGAATTGCACTTTTATCTCTGGCCGCTTTATTAATTTCATTAACACTTTAAATAATCAAAAAAAAATCTAATTTAGTTTTTGTCAGAGGAAATTTGAATAGGTGAGTGTAAGAAATTAGGGAAAAATTAAACTATTTCGTTAATTAGTGATAATGATTAGTTTCAATGTTACCTTAATTTTCTAGGAAATTATGGAGAATTTACCGTGCATTTCACTAGTTCACAAAACTGGTAGTGAATCACTTTGAATTTTACACTAAAGTTTTAATTTTCTAGAGAATGTGACGTTCACACACTATTTCAGGTTAAAATTTTCTCCTGCACAGTGAAGTTTAATCAATGGTTTCGTCCCTCATTCCTTACAATATTTCATTCAATTCAAATACTTTTTTCTCTTTTTATCTAACTGGAAACCTTCTCTTCTTACTTTTTTAATCATCAAACTAGATTGTCTATAAAACTATGACATGTACAAACAACTTTGACTTCCATTCAATTATAGATTTGTAGCTCCATTGAAACTATGTTGAAGCTCCATAACTGAGCTTCAAATGTCCAAGTTTCAATTATTTATAGGATATTCATCGTATCTTAAATTTCAGGAGATGTTTTGCATGTTTGGGGAGTTTGAGGTGAAATTTAATGCATGTGTGGAGATGTGGAATCGTAAGCTGGAGTGAAAATCAAAAAGCTTAAGAGTGTTGATTGTTAAAGAGGAATACTAATAAGAGGGGTAAATGGATTGGTAATTCAAACGGGAAATAAAGTAATTTCGACCAAATACCTTAATTTGTTGTAAATATGAAATATGATATTTCAATATTCAAACTTAAATACCATGCATGTTTGGTTATTGTGTGAGGTAATTGATTTTTCATTTTAGGACATTGTGAACTTTTCCAGGACTCAGAGGTAATTGTAGGTTAGACTACAAATACCATGATAATACAACTACGGAATACTTTTTTTGTTTCGGATTTAATAATTTTTATAACTAGACATGCTAATTGGACATGATACCTATGAAATACTCGCAATTTTAGGTATCCTGCTGCTCTAGTCTACACACATTAGAAGAGAACATAGATGGGCTTAATCAGTACTATTTCAAATTAAGATACAATTCGTGAATTGTGATTGATCTTTACATTTGTGAAACAAACTATTGAACAAAAGTGAACTTAAACAGTTGGTAATAAATCCGTCATTTTCAATTCATTGCAAAATCTCTATCAAGAATCATATATATCAGTTGCCAGCTGCAAGTGGTCCTATTCAGTCACAAGCCAAACCAACCATGGCTTTAATTGTGAAATGGAATCTTGTTTTTCTATTTCAGAATGTCAATACGACAAGGTCGGGGATATCAACGTTAGAGCAGAGTCGGAATTCAGAGAAGCAGTGGAGCTATACAGCTCAGTTGACAATCCGGTCATCTTTCTTAGCGCAGCAAATGGCAAATTTGTATCCATCTGTATAGTCTCAAAACAGAACTATTCTCAGGCTCAGTCAGTCAGTCTCCGATCCATAGATAGGGATTCGGCTCAGCAACAGATAGAATGTTCTCTAACTCAGCTACATAAATTTTATACTTTGCACAGCCTGTGCCCAAGTGAACGACATCCTTACCATCAAACAATACAATGCTCTTAACACTCATAGTGCCGTCTAAATAACGCTGAGCTATTCCAGAATGCATATCCATCTACATTTATCCTTCCATATCCAAGGTACATAGATGCTTCATTATGATTTTTGCCTGGGGCAATTATTTCCATAAATGTGAAGCAGCCAGAGAAAGAATTATAGTTGGCTAAAGATCGAACGATATATTCTGATTAGCTGGTTTTTGGAATTCATTGTAACTTGTAACGACCATGAATTCTCTTGGAAGAGCTGGCACTACATGATACGCTTAGCTATGAGTTCTTAGTTCACCACGTCTCTCTCAAGCGGTACTTTTTACCAGTTTTACTTCTAACTTCCTTCAACCAATTAGCCCAGTAACTTTTTCTGGATTCCCACAGCCAGTCTCCTTCAAGCCCCTACCATCGATATACCATGCAACAGAGTACCTCAAGGCTGAAGGACGTTGGAATCCAGAATCACAAGTTCTTCTGTTCCCTACAATAGTATTTGAATATTATACATAGATGAGGGCAACTTAGAAAATATAGCATTAGAATTAGTATGTAGTGAAGTACAAGTACTACTTTTCTCAATTAGCAAAAACAACATTGTGAGTTCTAGAACATAGGATGGATGAGTAATCAACGAAGACCAAAATCATTTGCATGATCGGAACAGCAGAGGCGAATACAAAAGCAAATTGCAGTGGGGTCGAAGTTCATGTAGTATAATGTCATAATATGTATAGTATTTCTTGCAGCAATTTTTCAATATTATAAATATCATTTTTTAAAGCATTATATATGGTGGATATTATTGGTAAATACTTTCTTTTACTCAGGTAACAAATTAAAATATTTATTTATTTCAAATAACACACAAGTATAGACGTATATTATCTCAACATCCTCCTTTTGTCATCTATGGCAAAAAGAAACACATCAACTTGTATAATTTATTGTGCATTAGATTTACAAACGAACATAAATTTTATAAACGCATTAAAAAGAAAAAACAAAATTAAATGCTGAGATAATAAACATGGAATGGCCTAAAAGTTAAAAATAGTACTAGTATGCATTGAATAAAAAGGGAAGTAAATTTAACGGTGAGATAAGGCAAACAAATTAAACATATAAACGACATGTAGGTGTCGAAGAAGGAACCTAATAATTCAGGCAACGAAGTTATCTTATGGGAAAGCATATCATAACTAACTAACGATGCAGGTTTTGGAAACCAGAGAGGCTCTTGCTTCAATTTTCTTTCTGATACCTGTACTATCTACATATCTATGATACCAAAAAAAAAAAATTATGATAGTTCAGGCAACATAGTTGTCAATTGCAGGCTTGCAGTTGCAGAATGCTGCATGTTCATTTTCTTAATAGTTATTAAGTACAATGAGAAATATTTCAGTCAAATGAGTGTAGTATGCCATAAGTTACTGACTTACGGGGAGTAAAACATCAAAATCCCATGATCTGCCAGTAAACAAGCAGGCACGTATTTCTTTGCCTAAATTAAACATCTTACTATGTGCCACATCTTTTACAGTCTGGAAAATTGCCTGAAAGTTGGAAAGGTCACCAAGTGAACCTAGAGAATTAGTTATAAGAAAACATTCATGCCCTTAACATAAGATATGCAACATTACTTTCTCTGTGTGATTCTGCTCCTTTTTTGTTGCTCTCTATCCGATATCCCTCCTGAGTCCAAATAATCACAAAAGGAAACACCTATCTTTGAAAACTTATACCCTCTCTAATTCCAGACCTAAACAGGAATGTCAAACGCTACCACCAAAAATAAAGCAGTTCAGAAGTATGTTACCGGAACCATGGATAATTTCCTCAAAATATGAAAGAGAGTATCAAACTAAATCAGAACCACATACGAGAACAGACGAACCTGTATGCTGTATCTGAGACGATGTACATGATATGCCGTAAAAAATAGGTTATCCATGGAAAACAATCAGCCGTACCAAAAGATTAAAAAGCTTGTTTTATAGTGTGCTCTAACCTATTGAATATTATAAATGTTACCAGAATTCATCAAAATCAGAACTATGATTGAAGAAATGCGCACAGATGAAGCTGGAAAATCAGAAATATTCTCTGCTGTTTTGCCACGTGCTCAAAAAACAGGTATGCCCTTGTATATACGGATGCATAGGAAACCTTAATCAGTTAAGAACTCTGTAGAAGTTAGCAGTGCCTAAACCAGTCTGTGGCATTCTAAAATAAACTTCCAAGCATTACTAAGATCATAACTTGCTATCACATGATCCATCTACATTGTATAACATATAGGGACGACCTACACAATCAAGTGTGATATAATGCAAAGCATAAACAAAATTCAGATAACTAATACCTCACCAAATGGCTTCTTCTTGGAAAGGCTACAGGAATTTAAAACTCCAACTTCTTACGACACAGTGATCATCTCCAGGCACCAAAATCGATTGATTGCAGAGATATGTTACCAACAAACAAGTCTTTTAAATGTTGTTTGCACAATCCCATCTTTCGCCCATGTAAGCTAGGATGGATAGAGCTTAAAAACCCAGTCTTCCAACCCGGAAACCTTTGTCTTTCCATTACGTTAAGAGTGTAAACACATGAAGCAGCGACCGAGCATCCCATGACGAAACAATTGCAACGGCGTGATTCACTCACCATTCTAGCTAATGACACCATACATAGCCCACTGTAATTTATCCCGTAGAATAAGGCATCATCAAATGTAGATTCCCGAAAAACTAACTCTGCATCTAGTTCCTCAAGTTCAATCTCTTCAGTTGAAGGGATTAGGCTCAATTCCGGTTTGAACTTTTTCTCTATCTCAGCTACATGAATCCTATATTTTGCAGCCAGTGTCCGGATGCACGACATCCTTACTTGATCAGAAATAATGCTTCTAACTACACTTAAATTGTCACACTCCGAGTACCATCTGAGCCATCGCCGAACTATCCCTGAATACCAACTGATAATTTGGTCCTCATCCAGCAAAATTAGCATCTTGCATGCGCAAGCGTATCCTTCTCTGTTGGTTAATCCATATCGAAGGAGGTGCTCCTTTATGACATTTACAGGGGCAATTATTCCTGTGACAGTATGGCAATCAGAAGACGAGGAGTTTGATAAAAGAGTTAGTGTCGAAGCAGTCTCTGAAGATACATAATCTTTGGCACATTTCTGGAATTTGTAGTAAGCGTCCCTCAATTCTTGAGGAAGGGCTGGTTCTACAATATGCTTAGCTAGGATGAGTTCTTCACTTTCAGCATTTCTAGCATTTACATCTTGCATCCAAACTTTTAGCAGCATGCTGTACCAATGATCGGTTTTCATGCCAGGCTTACGGTAGCTGGAGATTTTATGCAAAACAGAGCTGGTACCAGCTAGTTGTTTTTATTTCCGACTCTTTCACTTTTCTTCAAACCGTGAGCCAGCCATTTCTTTCCAATTCTGACAGACCCTCGATCCCATGATTCCTGTTTCTGTTCAGCAAACATTTTCACCTTTTCCATCAATTTGTGGACAGTTCTAACAGCAGCAGTATCCTTCGGTCTCCTCTTTATCAAGGTACCGAGAAACTGAATATCTTGTGGACCATTGCATGCCAAAATATCAGTTTGATTAACTTCTATGTAAAGAGATTCTCTCATGTATCTTTAGATTTCAGACTTGAATTCAACTGCAACTTCTTTGGGACCTGCAATGGAAATAAATATCTCATCTATGAACCGGCAACAATGAACTTGTACACCAGAATTTTGTCCATTGTTGGCCTGTTGAGCTGTATTGCCACCAATTTGCCTCCTAAACCATCCACGCAACTTTGAGCCAGAGCTATCCTCTTCACCATCCCGTGAACTGGAAGACTCAGATCTCATACACATCCTGGATATTTCTCGATCGAAGTGATCAAGATATACATTCGTCAGTATAGGCGACAAAACCCCCTCTTGTGGAAGACCATGTCCTTTAGGGAAAGCCCCAAACTCCATATTGAGAACGTTTGCATCAAACATAGTTCTGATCATCGAACATAGACCGGAATCATCTATCTTGTCCTCAAGTGATGACAGGAGCCTGGTCAGGACACAAAGGTCAAGTTTTTTATCAAAATGCAAAGTGAACCACCAGTCAGGATCAGATATCTCTTTACGTATATACCTCAAAGCCGACCAATGTCCTCTGCCACTTCGTAATCCATGAGAAATCTTAGAGAAGTGCGGCCTGTAAACTACTTCCAACACTATCCTAATAGCTTCCTGAACAACTCTAAGTTTAAGATTTGGAAAGACCAGTTTTTCCTTTTCCTTAGACCTATTTACAATCGAGTACGTATTAGCTCCAACATCAAACTTCCCAATAGCCAACTCTTCCGCCATGCTCACAAAAGGCAACTCATCACCATCCGTTCCCAAATCAACATTAACCGTCAATCTTATACAATCATACGCATCCTTTTAAGTACTAGGATCAGCAACCACTTTAGCCATGAGGTCATGGAATTTACCATCCATGTAGTGTTGTTTAACTCTCTTCTTAATACGCATTTCATGAAACCTCTTCGCTTCCACACGAGTCCTCGGTTTGGCCTTATGTTGGTCCACATTAGAGGACTCTTGAACCAAAGACCAAATCCTGAGCTAGTGTCATTTTCACAATCTCCTTACTATCCCTAACAGGACTAGGGGACTCAACCAGATTGGCCAAACTTTCTGCCAAGGAAAATTTCCCAACACAGTTGCCATCTTCCTTACTACAACTAGTTGCAAGATTCTGAGTTAAACAAAATGTACTCTGAGATATGAACCTATACAGGAAGTTCGTTGACACAACTTTCCTAAGTTTCATCATGAGTGATAGAGGTACTAATAAGGCACTAAACTAAAGTAAACAACTTATGCTGCAGAATATGGAGAAGTTAGAATGCATCACCTGATTTGCCGCATGTATAATAATTCTGGAGCTCCATACGAAGTAAATTTCAAGAGTTGGAGCTGAATTTTGTGACATTTCAAAAGAGAGAAAATTTTGGGAGTGGAGTGACGGACGGAGAAGAAACGAGTTGTCGACTCGGTCGGAGAGGTGAAATTTTGGGTATTGGGCCCGCCCATGAGACGATAATGGGGCTATTGGACGGCCCATGTGAAATTTTTAGACTTGGCTCGATTCATTGATGTAGATGTAATAGGATCCATTAAGAGGTTATGCTACACGGACTGGCCACGGGTGTTTTTTTAATACGAAGATCTAA
>JAYMSR010000956.1:0-11601 GCA_036897825.1 Plantago rigida | reverse complement strand
GTGTGTAAAGTAGGAGTAACAGTGAATAAAGTAGGAGAGTAATAGTGATAAAGTAGGAGAACTGTTTTTCTTTTTGGGTATGAGAAGATGAGTCCGGACTAAAAAGGAAAGCGAGAAGATGAATGCGGGACGGAGGGAGTATTTATCAACTAAAATTTTATTTTAACTCTATACCAAATAATCATCAAGTACTTGTTCGAGTAGAGTCCTGATTCAACCAAGTGCACAGGTCACTTGCAGCACGATCATAATCTTTTAAAACCTCACTGCTGTAGCCTCTCACTGTCACATACGGACTAATAGAGGCAGAAAGTGAGCCACATAAGTTTGATAATGGATGAAGTTCTATGATTTCGCTCTGGTTCCATGTGATTTTGTGTAGATACAATTTCTTGATATATACAAGTACGTGTTTAAAAGAATGTATCCAACTTAAATGGCACGGAGAGGGAGTAACAAATAGAAATGCTTCTTATTACTTCCTACATATAGCAATGATAATACACTATACATCTTTACACAGTTGTAGTCACTAAGAAAATGAGTTCAACTTAAAGCCACTCAGCATTTGCCATAGTCGGTAGCTTAAATTTACAACAGCCATAAATATTAATAGTACCAGTCAAGTTTATTTTTCTAGCAAATCCAATTTAAATGTTTGAACACCACTCCCTCACAACAAACGCATTTCATCAACAAAATCTGGATTCTCTTCATGCCCGCTACTTTGATCACTACTGTAATTGCCATCTGATGTAGTAAAAACAGATGAACCACCAGATGTACGAGAACGGCTGCTGCTTGTCAGCAGAGGTGAATCGAAATCGCTACTCATGTCACTGCTGCTGATCATTGGTTCCTCCAGAAAGCTGTTGATCATAAAACAGGATTCCTAGTCAATATGACATGTTAAGGACAATAGTATTCGAAATACATCAACACCATAAAGAAACTCATTGCCTTCCTTCAGGGGGAAACTCTGCAAGCACATGCAAATGAGGCCTTTCCTTCAATAACTCGCTCAAACATGCAGCAAACCTGCAGAGATTAAAAAATTCTTGTTAGAAGGAACGAAGAAAAGACAGATTGATGTGAACATGCAAGGAAGAAAAGACTGAGATTAGCATACCTTGGAGAGATACAACGATACCAATCAGTATAAGATGCAAGACCCTCCCGGTTAGATACATCCTGTAAACAGGCCAACAAGAAACTTGCTGAAACTAGGATATCAATACCAGAGAAAATAAAAGATTCAAAATAAATTGGAAGTGGTCGAAAGATTGCTTTTTTGCACTCACGAGGTGCCTGAGGTACTTGAAGCGTCCAGTAAGAATTGTTGACAATAACCTCGATATTTCAGCCTGGATGACACAAATTATGCACATGTTACAGTCGATCTTTCTTTGCATTCATCTTAAAAATCAATTTCCAACTATATGGAGAATGCACAAGTTCTGTCCTTACTTCTCTCAGATGCATACAATCCCAATAAGTTAGCGCCGCCATACCTAAAGCAGGACAGTAGATTATAAATGAAACACAAGCAAAAAGGAAGAAACTTCAACCAAACACATTATCTGAAACAGATACATTGAAAATTGTCATTAACATACCTAAGAAATTCTCCAGTAACTGCATAGGATGTTGAAAAGTCAACATGCTTTAGATATCGGAACCCCTGAAAGTACATGGTATATATGTGATTTTCCATTTAAAACACAGTTTTCTAGAACATTCGGAAGACAAGGAAGAGAAGAAAATAATACATACAGTAGTATTCCTGACTTCTTTTTTAATGGAGAACATGCAAGCTTACCTTGACAAGTATTCGCAGTTTAGAGTCCTGCAACTTAAATCCTCTGAGTGCTAACACAGATATATAGGGACATTTAATCACCAGATCATCGCATGTATTCACTTTTAAAGTGTCGTCTCTTCCTGAAAAATGATACTTCAATATAAGGAAACTGCTTTTCTAGAATCAATTGGAAAATGAGTCGGGTTAGAAGGCACCTGTTGGTGATGATTCAAAAAATAACCGCTCTATCAGAGGGCAAGATGCACTCACTGCGTCTAGAGCCTGCCCTAGTTCAACATGGCTGTTAAAAGAAAGATAAGCTGAAATCAAGATAACAGAATAATCATAGTGGAGGTAAATTTCCAACATATCTGCTAGCTATCAAGGGATCAAGGTGAGAGGACATTCTGACATACTTGCATAAATACTTTCAATACTTCAACTTGGTTTAAAATGTTGAAAGAGGCAACATACTAACAACAAGAGCCAGCTACTGCAGCAGCAGTAGCAGGCCCTGTAAGAAAATCAAATACATAAAAGTAGCTACAGAAAAGATAGATGCCTCAACCAACTTAGTACTGTGAAAAAACAATCTTCTGTATCGGTCAAAATGAGGGCAGAGAAAAAGAAATCCATACTGAACATATAAAATTATCGGCAATACCATGCAGAGATTGCAACCACTAAGAGTTCATAACACATGCATCTTGCTACAGGACAGACCCATTTCTAAAAACTGCAAAAGAGATACGTCCAGCATTAAACCCCAGAGTCCCTTTTACAGACTTTCAGTCAAGTTATAAAGCTATGTTGCCATGAAAAGTATATAATTCTCCTGGACATTACAACAGACAAGGATTGAGAAGAGTTCATTTTATAATCTCATACTACGAATTCATATGTTTATTTAGGACAAGTCAACCCTGGTCCCAGGCCCATTCGGGCCATCTGTTTGATACATACCAAAGGATCATTTTTATTATTAAAAAAGAAAGGAAAACGGCAAATACAAAAATACTTCAACGGTCCAAGTTATGCAATTAGAATGTAGTAATACTCACAGTCCAACAATTTCCAGATCAATTAATGAGAGACAAGATGATATTGCAGCAACAACTGATGTGTTGTCTATTCTCTCAATATTGTGAAGATGCAGCTGCCTCAAAAGAGCCCTTACATAGGAGAGTACAAAAAGCAGGATGAGAAGAAGTGGCAAGGTCCTACGAACAACAGACAACTAATTGGAAGAAATGCAGCCAAGTACAGAGCATTAAAAACAAATATTTTACCCTGGAGCATCACCACCAGAGATCAGTGGGGACAGGCAAGACCTAGTGAGTACATGTGTCTCTTTCACTTGTCGAGACCTTTTATCATTCCACGAGAACCCAGACTTATCTAAGGAATTCCTCAATGAACGCTTCAGGGCAGTCGATGGACAGGGAACAAGCCCAAGCTTAAAACACCTACAATTAGTAAGACAAACATCATCTAAATCTACAGAAAAGATCCAGAAATTTGCTCATATATTATAACTCCTCCAACTATCCAAAAAGCAAAAACAGCAAATAGTAGATTCTTGTGCTAATTTTAAACCAAGCAAAAGATCAGAAGTAACATTATAAGCTAACTACATCAGACCACCCAGGTCGCCACATCTTTTTAGCTGCGTAGACATCAGCTAACTACCATTTTATGTCTAGATCCATTACAAGAGGATGTGATTCTTTAGACTACACATAAAATAATACTAGGAGATTGCTGTGCCAACAAGCTGAACAGAAGTTCATGTACCATAAGAGGAAAAGCAAAGTTTACTGAGAAATTAGGTATCATTTACTGAGAAAGAAAATATCTAAAGTGGATCAATCAGGAATGAGATTGTGATTCTTCGAGATTTTGACAGCCAAGGACAAGACACACACAGCTTTGTAAGGTAGAAACAGATGAAGAAACAAACAATTTAGCAAAATTAAACTCCAAAGCAAGCACAAAGTATCCAATGGATCTTACAGAAGATATTTTCCAGCTCGTTGAATCATGGTCGAAACCACCAGGTTATCGACCTTTGGAACCGCTGTGATCAAGTCAACACAAGTATAGCATATTGGATCGGCCGCACACTTGCGGAACAATGAGCATGTAGCTGCCGCATAACATACACTTTGAGTATTGAGCAAAGAGAACACCTGGAAACACAAATACCCAACCCAGAATAACTCTTCAGTAACAACTTCCATAGCGATTGTACATTCCTAAGCTAAACAATCATCCACTGCGACTACGAGGCATCAACTATTTTTGTAATCTTCTACCAGTTCAGCAGGAGCGATTGTACGCATTCATGGAACAGCTCATAAACAACAATGTCCACAGTAATTGTAATACAATGGCCTACATTACTAATCTAAATAATCATCTACTCTGACTAAGATGCATGAAATATTTCATTATCTTCTATCATTTCACCACAAGTGATTGCAATTTGCAAATTGCAAGCATTCAACGAGCAACTCTCAAACAACAATTTCCACAGCTACTGTATATCAATCATCTACACTACTCAGTTAAACAATCATGTACTCTGGCTAAGATACATAAACTATTTGTTATATTCAACCAATTCAGCTCAATTGTAAGCATAGATTTACAAACGAAGAGATCTTCTGATAAAATTACCAATTCATCCAACATCATAAATTCATCCAATCAGACCTACCAAACAGAACTGAAAAACACAGATCCAGAAAATCGAGAATGCAACAGCAATCACTACCTTGATAGTGAGATCGGACGGCAAGGGCCAAACGGCAGCGTTATGCATGTAATTGAACCTCCTAGCCGATCGCTTGGCGGCTTCAGTGAGAGCCGAGCCGAGCTTGAGAGCTCGCTGGATGACATCAGTCTTCTCCGAATCATAGGTCCTGGATTCGACTATCCTGTCAAAGGCAACGTCCAGAGCTACCTCAGAGGAATCGAACATCCCGAGGAATGATTCCAGCATCACGTCCATCGGATTCGGGCTCGTACTTCGGTCCGCATCGACGGTGTGAGATGGACGGCGGAGCTTGGGAGCGGCGGAGTTGACGTCAGTGCGGTGGAGGAGACTGGTATCCATCGATGTTTCTGTGGTTTTGTGTGGTGCGCTCTTTTTCTCTCTCCTCCTGTGATTATTTTATTTTCATTTTTCTGTTGCGGTTTTGTCGTTTGTGCGAGTAAAAAAGGGAGGAGAGAGAAAGAGTAAGTGAGGTGAAAGAGTGAAAGGAACGTTGGGGTGGGAAGTTTGGGACGTGGTGATGTGCCTATGTGGGGAACATGGCATCGACTAATTTAGTTGAAGACGTTGATGGACGAGTCATACGAACTATAGCAACAAGTGAAGTGAGCATAAAAAAAAGGAAAGGTTCCAACTCTCGGTAATGTGTTTACACAAGAAGAATGTAGTAATTAATTTGAGATTTAGTAGTTAGATTCGTATTTAAATATGGTAACCATTCTATTAATGACTCCTTTATTCTAGTACAAGAAATCATGAACAAAATCAATTAATGATTATCAATGTGGGTAGAAAAATGACAAATATTTTACGGTAGCATTTATACTCTACATTATAACTTTTTTGCACGCGAGGGTTATAAGATTCTTAAACGTTACACTCGAAACAAAATCAATTACTCATGATTGTCAAGAGTTAAAGAACAATAGATCTAGAGACAAAAACATTTATTTACACTCAATCTTAGATACTTGATCACACTGTTCAAAATTTAATTGCAGTTATGCTACAAAAAGAATAAATTATAAAGTAGATCCGCATATGAAGTTTCTCAAATTTAAGATGTAAATTTATAAGCTCCATAAGTAACTTGTCATGTGATGAAATGAATAGTGTCAAGTTAAATGTTTAATTCAATTTGTCAAGACATTATTCTTGTCAAAATTAGGTTTTTTTATGACATATGTTCACACCTTTTTCACTCGAGAACAAACCATGACGAAGCATGAATTATGATGTTTCATCGTCATGCTTTTTTTACTTGTCCGTTTTAATAAATTTCTCCTTGCATCACACCATTGTCCACTTTTGTATGCACAACATCACAAGTAGCCATAAGCAACGAATAGATTGTTGGCCTCAGTGGAAATGAGTCATTTTGATGACAACACTACTTCCTTTTTACTATTGCAGCATAATGCCTTTCGGTTTATGATTCATTGGCATCTAGTGATAGAGAAAGAAAGCAATATGAATGGAGCAAGCATCATTCCATTTCCCAGCAGTGTTTTCTAGCTATAAACATACACCTTAGCAAGATTTATGACAAAACATGCCGCATGTTTGTTGCCTTACTATTGAATCCACAGCCCATCGACCATGATCGACCTGTAGCAGAATCTAACACAAGCCCTAATAAGTTACAACTATGTAAAATTCACGCATCATCTTCATCAGCTATGTACTCAATGAAAGCTTACGTAACGACTCGGGAGGGAAAGGAAATATAACCGAGATTCTGATTTATCATACAGATTACAAGGTTCGCACAAGCAAAAGCAAATGTAAGACCATAATTTTAAAGGTCAATAAACAAAGTCTCTTCTACAATGTTAACTACTCATCCTTGGGAGCAGGCATTAAAAGAAGCGTCTCTTCAGCATGTTGCTTTACTCCCGAAAACCTCTCTTCCAATAATAGTGACTGAGGTTGCTTTCCTCCAGAAAACCTCTCCTCTGCTAGTAGTGACTGCAAATCACTACCGTTTGCCAAGCTGTTGAATTCAACTGCTTTGGATGGCATAGTAGGATAACGCCGTTGAGCAAATGTCATCAATCTCTTTATAGATTGCAAATACTTACGAGTGGTCTCGTCATTCATGATGTGTGCCACACTGTTAGTATGAATCTTTTCACGAGCGGAACGTTCGTGAATACCAACCATAGTAACACCAATGGGCCACGGAGCATTTCCAATAGCTAGTTTAATATAATGATCCATTGCAGCTAGGTAGTCGCGATCGATGCAGCAATTGACAATGTACATCAGTGCTCGGCGTATATCATCAGGTAGAACCTAGAAGAGGAAAAGGATAAAATGTATGCCATTAAAATCAGGAAGCAATTTCATATTGAATAAACAGCGAGTATAAAAGAATCAAAGCATGCAATTCTGGACATACTATGAGCATATCAAAATTTCGCTCGACACAGAACTTGACATAACTAAAGCTAACAATTGCCAAGTGCTAACAAAAGCCATGTAGACTAAAGAAAATCAGGGGGAAAAATAATAATAATAACCAAAGGACGGACCATACTTGATAGAAAATCCAGTATGTCTCTATTTTTTTCCACTTGACCCAAATTTTCAGGGTCCTCTGTGAGACAAAAAAGGAAGATCGGCAAGGCATTTTACATGCATATAAGTTATAACATGGCATTACAGCAATCATATCCACCATTGATAGAGAAGACTATATGACATTTAAATCAAGGTAAGACTTGTATGACTGTTCTACTTTCTTAATAGCTAAAGATGGGGGACAGATTCTCTTTCATATCTGTGCTTTTGCAGAAAACCAAATAAGAACGAGGACAAATACAAAGACGTTATTTATGCAGCACTAGGAGTCTAAGAGTAAATAAACCCATATCCACTAAGACTACACACAAAGATAGATATTTGTCTATAGATCAACCCAGATCAACTAAGACTATACACAAAGATAGATCCGTAGTCTATAGATCAAACCAGATCCAGATCAGTTCAATAACTTCACCCTAGTTCTCCCTGTGTTAATACATTGAGCTACCTGGCCCGCCAATCATTGTCTAAGGGAATATATTGCCAACCCTCTAATATAAGGGAACTGCAAGGGACATATATCAGAAAAGGGCACAATGATTCGGCATTCAGGCTGTGGCTGCTGTCAAGAATGTGCTGTTCTTCACTTGCAAGCTGAAAATTATAACGGAATAGATACCATGCAGCTTTAAACTTACATGATAGTGCAATGTGAAACTTATCAAACCAACCTCTAACACCTCTCTCCTAAACGCCTCAAATATATACCCCGAAAGAATTGAATACAAATATTAGAATTTATAAATTATATTGAAATTAGAGCTGCATCAGGGCTGGACAGGGAAAGGTGGGAAGTGAATGTTATATAGTGTTCTATATACTCAAGCCAGGTCAATTACCCATCCCAAGTTGATTGCACATGACTGATCAAAATCACTTCCTCTTTATACTACTAGCATGTTGGCAAAGACGAAGGAAAGCCTTGGTACATAGACACTTTCCTTTTAGACATCAATATATGGCTTCATTGAAATGCATTATAACTCTTGGTATGACAGTAACATCTAAATATTATATATATGGCTCCGTCAACACATCACCAGACAATTTCAAGTAGTTTAAGTTATGCAACACAATGTCACAATCTTGAGCTAAGCGAAAATTATTATATATGCTTCCCTAAAAACTAAACTTTATGGATAGGGAAGCTGTTTCAAAACATGTTCAGATATATCAAAACAGAACATAGCAAAGATATAACAAAACATCTATAATGACCAAGTGATAAGAGCTTTGTATCAACCTATTCCCAAAATGACTCAATGTTCATATTGCTAAAGCTCTTCTATACTTGCGTAGTCAAAAGTTCTCCTATCCACAGACAAAAAACAACACAACTCGCAGAGTGAACTACATAGAAGATTTCTCTGAACTGACCTAATCATATGGTCCTAATGGCATAATCAAATTTGGTGATACTTTAGATCAATTTGAAACCTTAACTAATTAACTATCTATCAGTAACAAAAACACTAAACTCACTTTCTTCCTGCAGAACATAAACAACGGGTGCAAATAACGAGCACACTGCTTGAACGTAGCCACGATAGACTTCCCTTTCGCAGTCCTCTTCTCCAACTCACTCATATCATCCAGCTCCTGATTCCACTCATTCAGCAGCTTCTTAAAGAAAACCAGAATCTTATCTTCGTCACACAGCTCCTCGAAATTCGCCTTCATGATTTTCAAATCCTTATCATGATCAATCCCATTCGACTCCTCGTCCCCACTCAAATCCTCATCCCTCCCACCACCTTCCTTATCCTCACCCCCATACTCAATCCGTTTCCTCTTCCTATCACTCGAAATCCCCGATTTCTGCCGCCTCTTCAGCTCCACGATATCGCGCAGAAAGTCATTCGTCTGCCCTTCCGTCATATCATCATCGACCTCAAACATCCCAGTCTTAAGCACACACTTCAACCGATCAAGCCTCGCCTCATCATCTTCACCGAACAACGTCACAGGCTGCTTCAAAAATCGCAACCGGCGGATCACTTCCTGCTTGGGGAGATTCAAATCGTCGATATTCTTCTCGTCGGCAAGCGTTTTCGTAACCGAAGCTGATTCGGGCTTCGATTTGGGGATATCCATCTTCGAATTAGGATTGGAAGATGATTTAGGATTCTCGTCGTTCTGATCCTGGCGCAATTGCTTCTGGCGGAGGGCTTTGACCTCGGCTTCCTGTTTCTCTTCTTCACGGAGCCTCTGCAGGCGTTTCTGCTCGATCTCGGATCTCTTGAAGAACTTCTTCTTGCCGCCAAGGTCTTGCTCGAGGCTTTGTCGCTTCTTCAACATCTCTTCCTTTTTAGGATATCCATTGTTGTGATTTGAGCTTGGTTAGGGTTTCACTGTCCAGATGGTGTGGAGCTCAAAGATTTGGGGAAGAAACTTCGGGAAAGAAGAGAACTTGTGAGCGGATCAGGATATGCAAATAAAACCGGGTTATGAAATTTGACTGTAATATTTGGTAACCGGATAATACCATAGTACCTACTAGAATTTTGATCGATGATATTCTACTCCTTTTTAATCAATTAAATTGAGCCATTGGGATTAAATGGGATTACATGAATCTTCATTTTTCATGGTAGAAACAAGAATCTTTTACATGGGAAAACGCTCCCCTGCCTTTGCTTTAATGGCAAATTAACCCGTGGACGCAAATTTATTACCAACCGGACTCCCCTCGCGTTGGGAAAATATGATTGCCCGCGATTGGAACACAATTCACGAGAAGAATATTCAATTAGAGACACGAGGTAATCTTGGGAGTTACCACAAAGATCTTGGTAATAATTGGAGTTTGACTGCAGTGGACAAGGGCCCGGAATCTAGGTTTTAAGCGGTGAGAGGCATCGTTATTCGCATGATCTAGTCTGTACGTATTAGCTTTATGACAACTCAATCGGTGGGATACATCGTTTATGGCGTGAACTAGTATACCAATCTATAGGCGAGGTACAATAAACATTCCACCTTACTCGCAAGTACATCCTAAATCAATATAGTATAATATGGCTATTGGCACACATCTCTATAAATTCTAGTTTTTAGATGATATATTATTGTATCAGATCATTTGGGTCATATCCAACCTGAGTTTGAATCTTCACAAATATAAACTCTACACCATATTGAATTTCCACTTAAATGTCCTTTCTGAAACATTTCATATATCGAGTTACTAACATCAACCTTTTATTAACAATGTCATAAATTCAACTCCATAAGATGGTATGTCTACCCTGACCTACAACTTAAGCTTCGTTTAGCACTAGCTTATATACTTGATGAACTTATTTTCGTAATAGGCATGTTGTGAACACGTATTTTATCTACATGTAATGTACACTCAGTTTCTGCTTAGCGGTATGCAGAAGTTTACCTAACATGACACATTTACCCCTAGCTAGATGGAAACTAATTGTCCACTAATCTACCGGCGATATTCCACCTTACTCACGAGTACAAGTTCTAGCTTTTAGATGATATGAAGTTCGATCATGGTATCAGAGTCTCTGGATCATACCATCCTCAAAAAGACAAACTCCACTCTATATTAAATTTTCAATTGAATGTGCTTCCCGAAATATTTCATATATCGAGTTTCTAACATCATCCTTTTATTAACAATATCCATAAATTCAACTGCATAAGATGGTAAGTCTACCCTAACCTACATCTTAGGCTTCATTTAGCACTAGCTTATATATATATTCTCGATGAGCTTATTTTCATAATTAAGCTTATTAAAAAATCTATCTAGTTTTTTTTTTATATATAGTATGTTTAGTAAATCAATTAACATATCAACTAATTAATTTATTAAACAACTAGTTAATTTGTTAAATAATCAACTACCAGCTAATTAACTTATCAACTAATTTTACTAAATATATAGAGCTAGCCTTAGTGCATGTTCAAGGGCGAAGCCAATATTTATCCTTACCATATACTCGACTTCAAGTTATTAAAATAATAAATAATTTAAAATTAATGATAATAAATACAAGCTACATGACAATAAATTAGTAGAAAAGATGGATCTTTTCTAAATATATATAACACCCTCTGCAACGGGCTCGTCTCGTCTTCTCATTGAGTTGGATACGAGTATAAAAACTAAATAAACTATATAACTAATTAGTATAAGGTGTAATGTATAAAATATATATGTCACGCCCCAAAACCAAAATAATTTGGAGCGATCGGCCGTCTATTATGAGATGGACTCACACCAAGACGAAGCCTACCTTTAACCTCAAAATAACAATTTATCTCAACGGTGGTACAATCAGAGCATCTAAAATACATTACATAGTAATTACAACAATTAAAGATCCTCAAAAGATAACAATCCCAATACTACAAGTCATCCAATACAATAAAAATCTCAGAGTACGCAACAACTACTAAGCAGTCTCCGTAGAATCTA
>JAYMSR010000955.1:0-11602 GCA_036897825.1 Plantago rigida | reverse complement strand
TAATCCTTCAACTAATCCACTTCGCCCTTGATAGGACTTGAATTCACTATGTAAGATTTCTGAGAGCCGTTACAAAAGGCTCTACACTAGCCAAATCCCTTTATATCCTAAGTTTCCAACTCAGGACCTTTGAATCTTCTTTCCTTAGCTAACCAAGCTAAGTACTCCAATTCCCAAGAGGTTTTCCTTAGCTTTCTCAGCCTAAGTTGTCACTCCCTTGTTGTTTGACTCCAAGGATTATTCCCTAGCTTTCTCAACTTAGTACTTCTTATATCCTCACGCCTGTTTAGTGTTTTATTTAGTGGTTTTGTTCTAGGTTGTGATTACTTTGATAACAATATCTCAGTTATCTTAGTAATCAAAGAAACTCAACTTTAATCCTATATATATTTCAAGGACTAAGTCTACTGTTTCTGAGTTCCAAGACTTGTCTTTGTTCAGTGGAAAGAACTATCACTTGGTTGCAACACAAGTACGTTCTATCTCTTCACAAATAGCTATCAATAGCTTTAAGTCTTGTTGGAGTTATGGTCACTTTGAGAACCAGAAGAAATCAAAGTCGCAACTATGATTTCAAGAGCTTTCTAAGAGAGTTCTTGAACGCTTATGAGATTTCTTGCAAGTGATTCTGTATCAGTTGTAAGCTTAAGTGATTTTCAGTGCTTCTGTGTGTTACTCCTTGAACTTGTGTTCATCACAACTGCTAAGTGATCCTTTTATAGTAAACAATGGAGCTGTTTGAAATACTATCCGTTGAATAGAGATTCTCAAACTCGACTAGATGTCACTATCATAGTATATTCGACCTTTGTCTCTTTGTGACAAGCTAGCAGGACAGCTAGAAGGTTCAGAAACCTCTTCGCTTTTGCATCGCTATATCCTCTTCAGAGACCTTTCAGAAACCTTGATAAATGGTCGCAACTTTGATGATTTCTGAGTGGTTGTATTCTTAGAGTTGTTGCCTTTTAATCAAGATAAACTTATGCAGTTTTCTTGAATCATCATGTCTTCAAAAGTCTTCCTTGCTGAGTGGTCTTCTAGTCTTCGAAAGATAAAATTAAAATTACATCACAGACCTAACTCCTATATAAGTGACTATTCTATCATACTAAGTAATGTTCTTCCTTTACAATGTCCTCTAGAAACCTATGGACTTAGGAATACTAATTACCTTTCTTAGCTATGTAGACATGTGAAATTGCTCATCAAAATATAAAGTAAATCCTAACACAATTTAACAACAATATATTCTTTAGCATCTAGACTAGTGATTATCTGTGTTGAGCATCCATTCTATGATTCTCTATTTCTCTGGTAATTGGTCGTGACACTGTGTTACTTCGATTTCAAACAAACATTCTCAGAGTTATTTATGAGAGTGTAATTGAAAGTTTACTATTGAGACTTGTTTAATTTATTCTAAGATTTTATAATTTTTTAGATTCATGAATGTTTCCAATCGCAAAAGGATCGACTAAGTCTCTGTTGGTCGTGACTTCACTGCTCGCTGCCAAACGTTTTCTCTCATAAGTGGCTGAGACTCAAATCCTTTCCTCTCACTTATTCCATTCTGCCTCTCTGGAGATAATGCAACTCTTCCCTCCATTCGAGGAGTAGATCCTGGAATCAAACTCCTTAAATCCAGTCCCTGGGGATTCATCCCAAATCTTTCAGCATGAATCATTCTTGCTGGCAACCCAAGCAGCAGTCCACTGGTAACTCTCGTACGATCCAACTCTTCCTCCAACATCAGTAAGTCCCTCCTAACATCTGCCTCTAAAATACGCTTCTTTGCAATCTCGTCCATGAGCATTTGTACTCTAATATGTTCCTTCTGGATCTCTCTTTGGAAAGCATCATGCGCAGCATGTGACGGAGCCACTGGAAAAGCATACTTCGTACTTGCAAGTTCTTGGGCCGAAAAAGCATACCCCGAAAAGAAAGGTACACCTTGTTGATATAAGTAGCGTTCTCAATTTTTTTTAAACTCTTTGGACTTGACATGAAATTTCGGAGCGTTACAACTAATCTACTTTGTGCCTCCATAAAAATCAGTCAATTTATTAATTTTCAATTTCAAGTACGCAATTGACTAGTTTATCAACTATTTTTACTAACATACCTTTATTACTCTTTTCCACATATTACATGTACTAAGAACCTAAGATTTCAATATATTTTGACAAAAATGAGAGGAAGTCATGGTTGTTGTAGACTTGTAGTAACCTATTTATAATGTATTACTACAATTTCATTATATTTTGAGTCTTTTAGCGAAGTTTTTGAAAAATGATGGCACTCCTATCAATAAAATGAATTTCTTTTCTACTTTTAAGTAATGAAATTTTCCACAGTTCAAATTTCATCCTAAGAAAAAGGAATTGAATTAATTTTATTCATATAATGCCATCATATTTCATCAACTTTGGTCAAAATATACTGAAATTGTAATTTGTAGTATTGAATAAATAATTTACTACAAGAAGCATGATACTAGCTCTCGTTTATGTGAAAAAACATTGAAATTTGATTCTTCATAAAGGCAACTGGAAAACCCAAAAAACTCACTCGTATTTAATACTCTAATGGCTTTTCAACTCCTATATAAACCCCTCTGCTGCCACCTTTTGTTGATATCAAGCTGAAGACAAGCCTTTTTCCATTCATCAAGACAATAATTAAGGCAACATCTTACTCTTACAAAACCCTAGCGCCATTCAGAATTCCCCTGTTTAATTAAGTTTTCTGTAACGTAAAAAACTTGTTGAATTCTTCTGTTTAGTAGAATTTGGAGAGATGGATAAAAGAGGGAGTGACCAGCTTGCTCTAAACCAGAACAATTCAGATACCGGCTTTTACAGTTATCATGGAGAACAGAGCTCCAGAGGTTTGTTCTTCGATTTCTTTTTGGTGCATTGATTGATTTATCTGTGTTTCAGGTGTAATTTAGTATAGTCAAGTTAATTTATTGGTTCTGAGTTAATCAAATTGATTGCATTTTTGATTTAGAGCGTTCTTGATGTGTGTTATTTGGCCCTCGATTGAACTTAAAATCCTGGGTCCACCCCAAATCTTGAAGAAGAATTTAAGGGGTTTTCATATTATTTTTTTTGGGTGCATTCATGATTCTTTGCATTCAGGAGGGGTATAGAGTATACTGTGCCTTTTGACCCCTAAAATTTGAAAAAAAAAATTATAGGTAATATTTTCAATAATTTTAAGACTTTGCCACCTAACCTTGAAATAAGCCTATATATAAAATTTCCCCAAGCTTAGAATCTTGGCTCCGCCCCTTGGTAGAATCTAATATAGTCTGTTTTGTATTGGCTCGTGTATGATGAAAGTGATTGCATTGTTTATTTAAATCATTGTACTGTATATGATTTGAATTTTTTTATGTACAAATGTGTGTGCATTGAGTTGAGTTGTTTGATGGACTGGAGATTAGTTTTATGTTTGTAGTGGGTTTTAGTTTCTTGTGCGGACTTGGTTTGAAATAGATCAGGTTTCAGTTTTTTTATTGAGTTTAATAGTTACAATGTCAGATTATGAATTGTTTCAGGTGGCTATACAGCCAGAGAACTTGCACGTACGGAGTATGAATTTCCGATGGCTCCGTCTCATGCTGTGCATGATGCTTTCCAAAGAGAGATCCAGAAGGAACATATTAGAGCACAAATGCTCATGGACGAGATTGTAAAGAAGCGTATTTTAGAGGCAGATGTTAGGAGGGACCTACTGATGTTGGAGGAAGAGTTGGCTCGTACGAGAGCTACCAGTGGGCTGCTGCTTGGGTTGCCAGCTCGAAGGATTCATGATGAAAGGCTTGGGATGAATCCGCAGGGGCTGGATTTAAGGAGTTTGATTCCAGGATCTGGTACTCGAATGGAGGGAAGAGTTTCATTATCTCCAGAGAGAACGGAGAGGCAGAATGGGAGTGAGAGGCGAAGATTTGAGTCTCGGCCACTTCAGAGAGAAAACGTTTGGCAGCGATCAGTGAACTCACAGCCAACAGAGGCTTCACGTCTTGAGACTGTCCCAGAGGGAAGAAGGAAATCGGATGAAACAGAAAAACTATCTTCCGAGAAAAAGGAAAATCCTAAAGTTAAGACTGCGCCATTTCAGATGGGGCTTGGATGTCTGAGAAATTCAGAAGTGATACCCATAACGGAGAACGGGAAAGAGAAGAAGAAAATAATTTTGATGGTTAGTATGCAATGTGCTTATGCTTCTTGTTGTGTTTTCATTCTAGACATTTTAGACAGAGAGATTATATGTTTCTTTCTGTGTCATGAACCGAAATGTTTCCAGGCTTAGATTCTAAGTGTATGTCATTCTAAACATTTATCGAATGAACATTTAGCATGTTGTCTTAACTGCTTAAGCATGTTTCATCTATGCAGCCGAATCCGGAGCCAATTTCTGACGGGGTTACATCTGGATCCAAGAGGAAGGCTGCAACGCCACCTCCGGAAGAACGAAAAGAAGATACTAACAAACGCCCAAAAGAAATTGGCAGCTTAAAGAAGAAAGCTAGACCAGAATGGAGTTGTGCACTTTGCCTAGTCGTTGTTAATAGTGAAGCAGCTTTGCAAGGACATCTTCAAGGAGCGAGACACAAATTGAAGGTGGCTGGAATAAGAAAGTCAAAGCCTGGAAAGAACTGTAGCATAAAGTTTCTTCCAAAGACACCTTCTTGCACAGAGGACATGGATTTGGATACATTGGACTCGAGTTCAAAGAGTGTGATTGAGCCCCAAAAAACAGAAGAAACGACTCAGACTGTGAGAAAGAGGGGAAATTGGAAGTTTTGGTGCGACTTGTGCCAGATAGGCACCCCTACGCAGAAGATTATGGAGAACCATAAAGAGGGAAAGAAACACATGAAGTTTCTGAAAGAAAGTGAGGACAAAGGTATCAAGATGGAGAAGATTGTAGCTGAACCAGTGGATTGTGTCGAACAGGTTTCTGAAAATGGGAATACCGCAACTGCAGAAATAGTTGACAAGGTCACAGAAAAAGCAGGGCAAGAGGTTCACAAAGCTCCAGAAGAAAGCAAAGTGGGGAAAGATGGCAAGGACTCGGAGACAAACAAACAGGAGCCTGTTGATGAACCTAAGGTAGAAGGCGTAGATGCAACCTCAAAGATAACTGAAGATGAGGTTGTTGATGAAGCCAAGGCAGGAGGCATGGATGCAACGATACCTATGGATGTTGCTACCTGTGATGCAGGTGCAGAAATAGTTGACAAGGTCTCGGAGAAAGCAGGAGAAGAGGATCACAAAGCTCCAGATGAAAGCAAAGTGGGGAAAGATGGCAAGGGCTTGGTGACAAACAAACAGGAGCCCGTTGATGAACCTAAGGTAGAAGGTGTTGATGCAACTTCAAAGATAACAGTAGATGAGCTTGTTGATGAAGCCAAGGCAGGAGGCATGGATGCAACCGAACCTATGGATGTTGATACCAGTGATGCAGATGCAGTTGGTGAAACAAGTGCTTGATCGGGTTTCGTAGCGTTGATTTTCAGTTCAGTACACATTTCGACATCTTTACTGATAGATGAAGGATAGTTTTTGTCAAGGTGTCCTGTAAGATTTACATGGTGTTGTACACATTGTTGACTGTGTTTGTTTCCTTTATTTGTAGTTTGTAATTTGTTACCCAATGCATGGCTCAGTTTGGGCTCTGGATTTTCTGTATCTTGTTTTATGCGTATGAAGCAATTTGGTTTTCTTCAGATTTCTTACTTCCTCCTTTTAATTTCTTCCAGTTTTTATATACAGATATCAATGATTTACACCTTTGCGCAAGGATGCAGGCTTGTAGTATGACTTTCGGCTATACCAGACACGTAAGAGTCCGCATTTGGGCTCTATACCAGACACGTAAGAGTCCGCATTTCAGATACACAGGCACAGCACCTTACTCATATCTATAAATTTACAGACAGGCACATTAAGGTTAAAACTAGTCTGGACTCTGGATTGTCTTAATCAAGTGTATAAGATCTCACAAGAAACTGATACCTGACAGAGCACATAAACTAAGCACCCAAAGTAACTCTTGATTCTGAACATCCAATTTACTTGAAGAGAATATTCTTTGGTGGTTACATTCGATTCTTCTTCTGAATGTAATCGATACTGTATACTACCATTACTAACATACTACTCCATATAGCTGTCAAATAATAAATTAAACATGGAACATATGAAACTTAAAATGTATATTACTCTCTTTATAAAAGGAGAAAGGAAAGAATATCAAACTGAATTATATGTTTCTGATCTCCCTCAAACAACAAATGGAGCCTCTATTTATAGACTTGAAGTTGATGTGAATCTGTAGAGCAGCAAGCAATTTCAAACAAATGTGTTCAAGTCCATTTCATCCTAAATGATTATTTTGACTGACAGGTATAGGTATAGCATACTTGTCTGTGTTAAATCAATTAATGTATGTATACTCGATTATTGTTATGAAATGAGTGAGATCAAAGATTTATGCTTTATTTTGGTTGGATTGTATTTAATGGATGTGTTGGTATTACGTTACAGGAACGAGGAAATGAATGTGTGCGAAATGGGAGCAAGCACTATCCGGATGCTTTTGGCTATTATTCTCTCGGGATTCTTCACTCAAAGGATGATGGAGATTCGGAGACTGCTTCGATTTTGTATTCCAACAGGGCCCAAGTCCATATCTACTTGGAGAATTACAAAAGAGCATTTTTGGATGCTGAAACTGCCATTCAACTCTGTTCCACCAACATTAAGGTTATTATGATTTGCACATATTTTCATCATGCTTTGTGTGCAGTTACTAACTGTTGTTTGGTTGTTATATTTTAATGTAGGCGTATTACCGGGCTGTGAAAGCGTCACTGGCTCTTGGTCTGTTGGATGAATCCAAATTTCTCTGTGATAAGGGCCTGGAGGTGTCTGCGGATAATGAAGACCTGAAAGCGTTAGCCCAAGAGATTGATGGACGCAAATCGCAACAGGGAATGGGTCAAGATCAAGGTTCTGAGGATGAGACAGCATCTAAGGTTTGAAGTTCTGTTGATGGTGTAGCCATAGATCTTAGGTTTCTTATTTCATTTTCAGTTCATCTAAAAAAATAGTATATTTTTTCTGTATTCACTAGTTTGATTAAAAAAAATCATGAACCAATGTTTTTTAATTAGAAGACCCCACTTCTTGAGAAAGTTATCCACATAATGAAATTTGAAAGTATGTCCTATAATGCATTCCTCGACTATCTAGATGATTTAGGTGCAATTTATTTGTTAATGAAGTATGCTTTCTTACTAGAACTTACTGTTTGATTGTGCTCATATTTACACTCTCAGTTACTTGTTTTCCAGGTACCTTGGTCTAAACTTCCAGCTGATATCGTAACACTTATCGCGGGGAGAATTCATTTTGCTGAAGACTTCATCAGATTTGGCATGGTTTGTAAGCCATGGCGTGTAGCTTTGCTTAAGAATAAGAAGAATCTATGTTCATTGCTCCCATGGGTATTGCTACCAGAGAAGGAAGAGAGGGACCGACGCAAATTTTACTGTCCTTTTAATGAAAGAGTTTATGAGATTTACCTTCCAGAGATACGTGATGCACGTTGTTGGGGTTCATCTTCGAATTGGTTGGTCACTCTTAATCGGAAGCACCAGATTCATTTGCTTGATCCTTTGTCACGTGCTCGGATTCTGCTCCCACCGTTAGAAAAATGTCCAGATTTTGGGAATATGTTCATCAATCCTGTGACTTTCCGTGATGATTTTGTATACAAACTTATTCCATCCTCTGATCCACTTTCTGGTGATTGCATGGTTTTTACTGCCTTCTACAATTTTGGAAATTGAAATTTGCAAAGCCGGGAGATGAAGGATGGGGTTCGCTGCATTATACGAGTCAAGGTCATGTTTAGGATGCCATGTATTTTGGAGGAAAAATTTACGTCATTTTGGATTCTGGAGAGGTTGTAATTGGGGACTCAAGTGGACATTACTTGAAGACATTATCTATCCCAACATTGGTTGATGCCCATGAGTGCAAAGAAAAAATTGTGATGTATATGTTAGAAATTGGTGGTCAGATATTTGTGATAGCTAGACACATGCATAAGCCTGATTATCCTATCCATCCTAGTACGTTGAGCTTTAAAGTTCACAGGCTGGATACTCATACTGAGAAGTGGGAGGAGATTAACACTCTTGGTGATTGGTCTGTTTTTGTCGGAAATAATTGTACTTTTGCCATTTGTGGATCTGATTACCTGGAGTGCACTGCAAACTGCATATATTTCACTGATGACAAGTATGACTTGAGTGGACTACTTTTTAATAGTCAGTTTCCTGTTCCTGGTTCCTATGACACGGGCGTGTATTCTTTTGACGATCATACTATGCGGCCTCTGCTTCAAATGGAATTTTCACAATTGTACTATTGTCTGCCAGTTTGGATCAAACCACATTTGTGGTAAGTGTTTCTTCCTCAACTCACTGGAGTTTGTAAATTACGTGAGATCCTGTTTGCTCCCTAATATTTATTCATATTGTTACAGTATTGTGGTTTGAATACATTTACGGTTCACATGAGTATCTATTCACTTGTTTTGACATGTTCCTTACTGTCGGACTGAATGAAACAATACTACTGTACTGCTGTAGTGCTGTCTGTCCATCATTCTTGATTTGTGTAATCTTCGATTCAATTATACGGCTTCTGTTAATTATAATGTTTGGCATTTGGTGCAGATAACTTTGAGCCATGGCGTTTTGTGGAATAACTTGACTGCTAATGTTTTGACTGGACCTAGGTTTTTTGGGAGAGCATGAGACTTTAGTGTATGTAGCCTTCAGCTCTTTTGTTAGATATGATGAACAGCTCTCAAACTAATTTATGTGGTTCCGACCCACTGAGAATCTTTATATGCAACTGATCTAGTCGAGGAACTAATATAATGTGGATTCGACCCACGGCAGGACTGTAATGCATGTTGATGTTACTATTGATTTGTGTTTCGTTATCCCTGAGGCTGATTAGTTGTTCTGAATCTCCACTTAATTTTAACTTGCCAGTTTAGCACTTGTCTTGTCTCTCTCCCAAGTCCCATCTATGAGCTTTGCAAAGCAAAAAACATTGTCTATACTGTTATCATCTAAGATAGGTCTTCTCAGTTCATTTTTGTTTACATGAATGTTAGAACAAGATTGTGACATATGTTCTATCTCCTGTTCTTACGTCTAGGGCATAAAATCTGTACATCTATCTGATTGCTGAATCTAACAGTGTCGAACTTGAATTCGCACTGGTCTGTTAATGCCATATTGTTCTCTCTTCTGAACTTGGTCCATCCGGAGCCAATATACCAACGGCCATCATTCAGTCTGTAGACATTTACCGGCCACTCTCTCCCTTTACTATCACATAATACCATCTCCGGCAGTAGCCGAACACCTTGTCTGCTGATAATATCCTTTGGAATTTTCTGCAGAATTGAAAAGGCCATTGACAGATGTGTCAATTGTCCATAACCATGAGAAAAAGAAAGAAAATGCGCATGGACTAGATTTCCAATCAGATGATCACAGAACTTACCACATTACCCGGTACTCGTCCACTATTCCTACTCTTTACGGGAGACGAAACAAAACATGGACGAGTGGGAATGCCATGGTCTTTGACCGCGGAATCCTTGCAGCCATTCCGCGTTTCAGAAGCCACATTCTTCCCAATCAATTCTCCAGGACATGCAAATACCATGCCTATATTAACAGATGAAAGAAGTCATTACCAGAAAATGCACATTCAAGAGTTTATGAAACCTCCTGAATGGCTGAATGTTTACCTTCGGTCTCCTCTGGTTCATCATCGATCATAACAACATCCTCCTCTCCGATTTCATTCGCGCCTGCACACAGCACACATGTGTTCGATTTACAGACAGATCAAAGACGTCGTGACATATAATACATTCAAGTAGAGTTATATATAAAACCTGTTGAAAGTTTTGTTATTGCTGTGGGGCTTAGAAAATCATCGTTTTCTTTAACTATACGAGCACGTTTAGCAACATTCTGTTCTGCTACATGTTCTTTTCCAATCTCCAGGTCCATAGCTTTCTTCTCAGCATCAAGAGATTCTCTAGGGCATTCATCCTCATTGAATGCAAGAGCATGTTTCACAACAGCCGCCTCTGCTACGTCTTCTTTTTCAATCTTTACACGTATGGTATCGCTTTTCGTGGCATCAAGAGATCCCTTCATGCACCCGTCCGTACCAAATGTTTTCACAGAAAACGAATACAGTCCATTGTAGCAGAAAACCAAGAAATCTCCAACTCCCAAGCATTTGTCATTCACAAAGCTTTGCCATCCAGTACTTCCTACATAAACTCCATCTCGACGTTCTTCCACACTTACATGCCAACTCTTACCGCCTTCATCTTTCAGTATAATTCTTTCTGGCATTGTCCGATGGAAATGCTTGATGTAATCTGGTGGTATTAGCTATACGGATGAATAAAACTTTGCTAAGAACCAATGACTCAGAAGAACATATATTCATAAATCAGTTACTGATGCAAATAATGCAAGGAAACAGAAACCGAGCAACAATACAGACCAGCAGACGTTTAAACTGTGAAGGAACAATTCAGATAACTCATACAATGAATATTAGATTATCAAACATACAAGTTTTTTTGAAGCCAACCGTTGAGGGAGAACAACTTTGAAGAACTCTTGACTGCACGGCTTACTGGGGCTAGTGATTCGCCTTCTCACGCCTTTCCCTGATCTTCTTGCATACATAATCGCACTCACACGTTGATCAAACATAGAACAGAATGGATCATATGATGCTAATGTTTTGCAGACTAACCGCGTTTAGATGCTTTAACATTCCCCTGGAGACGTTCAGCTTCGCTGGTAGAAATCTTCCTGCAACCATTCGTTGCAAATACTTTCACATAAAAGGTCGATTTTCCATCATAGCTAAACGTAAGAAAATCACCATGTGTAAGTGAATTATCCTGCACAAATTGTGGCCAGCCTTTCTGGAGATACCAATCTGCATTGATCTTTTCGGGATCAACTAGCCAAGACATCGTTCCAGGTGGAGTTTTGAGTGTGAAGATTGATGGTATGTATCCATCAAAATTCTTCATAAATGATGGAGGAATTCTCTGAAAGACATGGAATCATATGACATGAAAGTTAAACCAATGTTCTTCTGGTCTGATTTTTTTGTTTTTTCCTATGTTTGATTACTTACCAATCTTTGGGAACATGAAGTGGAGAAGTAAATTTGGAAGAACTCAGCTGCAGGTTGATTCTCATCAAAACAATTGGCTTCTCCAAACTCTGAAACACTCCTGTGAAATTTATCGGGACAAAATATAATACAAGAGAAAAGGTCCAACTGTATAAACTTCCAAATCAAAAGAGATGGTGAAATGCAATCACCAAGATTTCAATCAATAATTGATGGCTATGTTACACCACAATTGTTGTGTTTCATGATGTTTTAATGTGTTGTAACACACTTGTATTAATTGTTTTATGTGTTGCACTGTACAACATATGAAATATCACAAG
>JAYMSR010000954.1:0-11603 GCA_036897825.1 Plantago rigida | reverse complement strand
AATGAATAGGCTTAGAAAATGGAAAACTTGGGCCGAAATTGAAGGCGCAATAGTTGGGCCAATGAACCACAGTCCACGAATTACGCTTTGATGCTCCAGTTCGTACTAAAACGCTTAAATTCGTTAAACGAATTTTGGGGCTGTTAGATTACTCACTCTCTATCAGTCACACCTGAAACCAGCGGAGTGAACCCCTTTTCCTCCTAGTTCTTCCTTCCGTATCATAAACCCCAACCTAAAATCCCACCAACTTACACACCCCAAACATGTATCCACCACCACTACCGTCATATTCTACGGCGTCGCCGCTCCAACTGGCTGTGGCTGCACTGTTCGGAGCGTCCGTGATGGCACTTTCCGCATTCTACATCCACAAGCGCAGTGTCGATCAAGTGCTAGATCGTCTTCTCAATCTACGCCGCCAACCTCACTCCGATGACGAGCAATCTGAACTCTCCGATTGCCATGAAAACGCGGAGAGTAGCAAAAATGTCAATATCTGGAGGCGTAAGAATAAGCTGCTCAATCATAAGGTTGGGGATTCTATTCGAGTTTCCTCCTCTATGCCTAATGTCGCTTCTGTTCGGACGAGCGAGGAAGCTGCTTTGGCTACACACTGTGTGGAGGAAATTGATTTGATTCCATCCAATTTGAATCTGCCTCCTCTGAGAACTGATCAGAGGGATGGTACGCTTGGTTTTTGCGTTAATTAATTGATTAGTTTGTTACTAATTGAGATGATGAGGGGACTGTTGATGTAGTTTCTTGTGGAGCTAGTTTAATTAGGTTTCCGACGTCTGGAAATGCTAGTGATCAAGGAGTATGTTCAATTAGTGCAGTTTGCTTTAATTCTCAGTGGTTCAATTTTAATTACAGATTTAGATAATGAGAGAATTGTTCGTGTTGGTGTTGTTTCGTAGAAGCAGTTAGTTAGGTTTTCAGCGTTTGGAAATGTTAGAGATGAAGGCGTAAGGTGAGTGTGTCGAATTAGTAGTTTACGTCTTCCTGCGCTATACGGTTTTTGCTTTAATTCTCAGTGCTGTGATTGTAATTACGAATTGTTCATGCTGTTTCTGGTGGAAACAGTTATTTAGGTTTTTAGCGTTTGGAAATGTTGTTTACCAAGGAATAGGATTAATTAGTGTGTTTAATTAATAGCTTCCTCCTTTTGATCTATGCAGAAGAGGAGGAATATGTTGGTCATGCTACATCAGTTCCACGGGTAGGATCAGCCGGAAGGCTTGTGACTCCTAGATCAACCAGTGGTTATGCATTTGAAAGCACTGGTGATTCTGACGATGATGGAGGGGAGCTTGGAGATGGAGAGAATCATGCTCTACCCTATCAAAATGTAACACATGATCTTCTATTTCGACTGGTTTTCATTTCATGTTCTTCTCTTATTTTTTACGTATGAAGTAAATTATTTATTTATTTTCTCATGAACAAATCATGGCTTTAAAATGACCGTAACAAAAAGATAAGTCATGATGGAAAATTCTTAGGAAAAGACCTGTTTTCCCAACATTAGGAATAACTACACCACTACCCAAGTGTTTGGCACACTCCTCCGATTTACACTAATGTTACGAGACTTACTTAAGATATTGACATCACTTGCTATTTGCTCAATCATGCTGCTTAATCATTGAAATTCCACCCGTTGAGGGGATAAAACACAACTGGGAAGTAAGAAGGTGTAAGTTTGATGAACTTCCAAATGGACAAATTATTAACCTTCTTTTCAAATGTTTTATTACCGTGGTGTCAAAAGAGATAGTCGCGAACCAGTCATTCACATGCTTCATGGAAATTTAACATATTGGTATTTGGTAAAATGAAAATCAATTCACCACTGAGGTGTTTTATATGTCCTCTCTTGTATTTCGATTTCCTTCTGTTGTTTGAACAGTATCTTCTAAAGTTAGTAAAAAAATTCTGCACTGTTGGTTGGATTAATGGACCAGGACCATTATATTCATTGTTGACCTGTTCCCACTCTTTGGTCTTTCTCACTGGAGAGTTCTAACTGTTGTGTTCCTGAGATTATGCAGGACATAAATCTGACAACACAGAATCAACCTGTTTTTCCTACTCAAGGGGATAAGGGAATTTACATTCATGTTAACAAATCTGAAGCTGTGGCTGAAGTAGACTCCAATATCAATCATGCTGACAAAGCACGAGATCCAGCTTCAAAAGCTTTATTGGGAAATGATCATGTCATAAACAATAGCCTTTGCCTACCAATAACTCTGCACGGTATTTTGTGTTCCTTTTTGACAAAGCTTGTGGGAAAGTTTTTGTTGGCATCATTAATCATCTTTCTTTCTTTCTACGGTGAACTTGTCGTCATCTGGCAGTGTGTTGAATATTATCAGGGTATTTTACTCTTTTTCTTACACTTGTTAAAACTTGAAATCAGATTCATTGACTGTTGAAGAACAAGAAGTCATGAAAATTATTCGTGAATGTTTAGAATTAAGGGAGAAGTATGTGTTCAGGGAACATGTTGCTCCGTGGGGGAAACCTGTGGAGAAATCTAGTGTATCAGAAGTCAACAAGGATCCACTCCATTTTGTACCTGTGGAAGCATCTTCGGTAGGTCATCGTCCCTCATTCAACTTCTTTGTCTATTAATTTATTTTTTCACTAACCATCCTCTTTTTATTTTTTCAATAACTTGCATGCAGCATTTTTTCAGAATGGAGGATGGTGTAGTGCGTGTTTACGCCAGCAAGGATGGTAAGCTTTGAGAAAGCTAGTCTAAGAAAAGAAAATTTATATAAATCTCCCTCTTCACAAGTTTCAAGAATTCTTATGGATTTTCTCAAAATAATACAGATAATGAAGAACTTTTTCCTGTTGCGAGTTCGACAACATTTTTCACTGATATGCATCATATACTGAAAGTAATGTCCACTGGAAATGTTCGTTCAACATGCCACCACCGATTACGATTTCTCGAGGAAGTAATTTTCTTGAAAACTCTCTTTTCTTGTCATATGCATTCTATTATTCAAATTGATTGGTTACAAACTGTATCTTGTGGTAGAAATTCCGGCTGCATTTGTTGGTGAATTCGGACAGGGAGTTTGTAGCTCAAAAAAGTGCCCCTCACCGAGACTTCTATAATATAAGGAAAGTTGATACTCATGTACATCATTCTGCCTGCATGAACCAAAAACATCTTGTGAGGTTCATCAAGTCAAAATTAAGAAAAGAACCAGATGAGGTACCATCCTCTGACCTATGTGCCTTTACTTAATTTATGCTGCACAATCCCAACTTTTCCTGTATGTCCACAAATGTTGCCGAAATTTATGAGATACTTGCAGGAATTTATTAAGTCTCTGAATTTTGATGCAGGTTGTCATATACCGTGATGGACAATATCTTACCCTGAAAGAAGTTTTTGACAGTTTGGACTTAACAGGGTTTGAAATCAATTTCCTTTATTCAAGATCTTTTTCATAATATATAGACATGCTTTCTCTTTATGTGATAAACATGTATGATGCAGGTATGATCTTAATGTAGATTTGTTGGACGTGCATGCTGATAAGAGTACTTTCCATCGTTTTGACAAATTCAATTTGAAGTATAATCCTTGTGGACAGAGTCGGCTTAGGGAGATATTCCTGAAGCAAGATAATCTCATCCAAGGTCTGTTCTCTGCCAAAGCAATGTATGAGCAGACATGTAATGGTGGATTATCATGAATTTTCATATGATAACGACTTGTAAACTTCATTGATCTATATACCAAAAGTTCGGGAAACATTTTATTCAGGATTTGGCAGCAAGTGCTAATGTTACTTTCCATCGAAGTTGTGATGCACAATTATTCGTACAATTTGTTTCTCTATGCTGTTGCATCTGAAATAATATGGGGTTTGATGATTTTGTGATGAGCGTGATCTGTAATATCCATCACCATGATGTTCTTATCATCTTCTTCTCTTAGGACTTATGCTGATTAATTAGAAATATTTTCATTCTTGAAGGTTTTGGAATTTACTGAAAAGAAAAACGAATTTACTGAAAATTGTCTTCTATCAAAATTCAGAGGAGGGGAAAAATTGTTTTGTGTACTTCTTTCTGATTTCTACATTAGCATGGATATAAAATGCTCAAGATCATAACACATATTCATCTACTTGATATTATACCTGTCGAGAGTTGATAAGCTCTCTTCTCTTACCAGGGCGTTACTTGGCGGAGATGACAAAACAGGTCCTGTTAGATCTGGAAGCTAGTAAATACCAGGTACAGTTGCATTATTTTAAATCCAGCTTCTCCATGTACCTCTTCATGCATGTGATGGGTTTCGTTAATTCTTTGGATCGATGGTACATAAAATGCTGATAATTTGGTCACCTTGGAGAAGTTCATAGTAAGACAGCTTTTGAATGCATATGCCTCGCAATATAGTTTTTCTTTCTTGTGGAGCTTGTTACTCTTTAATTCCCTGCAAGACTTCCTTGGTCGGTCTTAGTGAAGAATGTATCTCTGGGATGAACTCCATAGGACATGTAATTGTTATCTGTTATGATGGATGGGATTTATTTTTTTCCTGCCCAGCTGTAAGGCCACCAAAAAGGAAGAAAAAAAGAGGAAAAGAGGAAAACCTGAAGTGCTGTGAACATAACTTATTTTGAATCAGGAATTTAGTTGGCCTTAAAGTCTGAAACAAGAACATGGCTCAAAAGGTAGCAAGTTTAACTGAAATTTAAGCATGGTGTTACATTGTAGACATTAGTATCCTTGCCTACATGTTAGATGATGGGTGATTTGTATCTCACACTTTGATATTCAGATGTTAATCCACAAAGTAGAGCAGATAGGTTATTTGACATTTGAACCTCATATAAGTTTTCAAGGTAATAAACGTTGTGGTAGACAAGTACTTACCTTTGGCGATTTCATTATAATTAGAAGTATCACTAATAGCTTATTTTCTATTGATCATGCTTGTCAAGGTTATAACATGCTGCTATTGTGATTTCATATTAATCAATCTTTTGCTGTGATTTGCAATTTAATGATTCCAGTATTGTCCTTTCAGATGGCTGAGTACCGAATTTCAATATATGGAAGGAAACAAAGTGAATGGGACCAGCTTGCAAGTTGGTTCGTAAACAATGAACTTTACAGTGACAATGCTGTTTGGTTGATTCAGGTGACCCAGGCTCTACTGTTAGCTGTCTGTTTATTATACACCGTTTAACTAATTATGCTGTTGTTTATTATTGCTTAGTAACTCCAAGTTTTCTTAGTTTGTATGTTCCTTAAAAATGACCTGTCTGGACTTTCTAGTTCCAACTAATTAGGTATTCGTAACTAACTGTGTAACTGTATACTTTGCTATAAGCCTATAACTACATTATGATTGTTGGTTTTAATTGCAAAAAAAATGCTTGTACTAAGACCTGGAATCCCAAACTGGTCCCAATTGTTGGGACCAGTCCCACCGCCATTTTCCTTTTTTTTTCTGTTTTCTTTTATTCCTTAACTCCTTTTCTGTTTTCTTCTTCTTCTTCTCCACCCTTATTTTACTTCCTTTTCTTTTGTTTTTGTTGTTTTCTTTTCATTTTTTATTTTATTTCCTTTATTTAAATTTTGTTTCTTTCTTATTTTAAATGTAATAATAATATTTGAAACAACTGAAACACACTTGTATGATAATATTTCTCGGATATGATGAATAGGATTCACATGTAGCCGTTTAAAATTTTCGAATTTGTTGTAATTTGCAATTTCAAGTATTGTAATTTTTATTTTCAAGTAATGTAATTTTTAAAAATTAAAGTAATGTTATTATAATTAATTAACGACATTTAAAATGAAATCAAGAATGAAATTTAAAAGGAAATGAAATGAAAAGTTAAGTTTGAAAGAAATGAGGAAAAATATAAATTTGGGTCTCAACTGTTGAAGTAGAGAGTTGCAGAGGGTTACAGTGAGTTGAATGCTGACGTAGCAGAGTTGGAGGGTTGAAGAGGGGTTGCACTGTTGGAGAATGACTAAGACAGACCGTCAGATTCGCTCTTTCTAATAAGGCATCTCTTGGTGGGGGTTTAACATGTTTAAAGTTTTTATGGTCACTTGGGATCACACACATAACAAACGAGTAGAATGTTGATCCTTCTTCCTAGACAAGATTGAAATTTGAACATACCTTTTCTGACGACATGGAAATTGAATGGCATGTTCATTTGGAATGCGTACAGCCTAAGAACACATGCAGGTAGGTTGCAACAATATCTGGTCCCTCTGCTTGGTATTTGCTGCACTTTTTCTTCCACTCTATTAAATGAACTTATAGAAGATTTTGGTCTAAGAGGATGAACGGTGAGGATAAGATGGGTAATGGTTGTTCTAGATTGATATGTTTTATCGTTGTTCCCTATAACTTGGTAATTTAATGTATATATTCTATTATTTTTATATTTTTACCTTCATCTTGTTTCTTCCCAGTTGAGTACTTTACAAAAATTCTTTGGGAATTATATGGTTCTGTCCCAGATAAAATTCATCCTTGATGGATTACGTTTATAGGAAAATATAGTTGAAAGAGAACGATGTTGAACAACGTTTTATGTTTTGCCTGGTAGAATTGGAATCCAACTGTTTTGAGATCCTTCTTGTTGTTTATTTTATTCTCTCTCTTTTATGTTTCTTACTGCTAAAAATTTTGCGCTTCATTTTCTTGTTTTTGCGGACATAACACAAACTTCTTGGTTGAAATTTGCAGTTGCCAAGGTTATATAATATCTATAGGAGTATGGGAACAGCCACATCATTTCAGAACATATTAGATAATATCTTCATTCCACTGTTTGAAGTTACAGTGGACCCGAATTCGCATCCTCAGTTGCATGTTTTCTTATTGCAGGTATACCTAGAATTCACGACTTTTGAGTATTACCTTCAGTAATTATTGTTTCACTTATGCAAGCTGATAATTCAATCAGGCCATGAGCTTCATTGACTGCATTAAATATATGTTCTAATTTTCTTATGCATTACTTCATGTCTTGTCATTAACTGTACCGTGTTGTAGTTTGGTGTCAATGATGTCGTACTCGTACATTGAAAATTCCTTTTTAATACATTTCCTGGTTAGCTCATTTATATGCTTCTAAATTGAAGTAAAATTAATCGTTGGAAGGGAGTTGGTCAAGTAAGCCTATGTTTTAAGGTCTAGTTAACTTTGAGAAGTAAGTCGTTCTTCTATATCTATAGATGATATTATGGCCAAGAAATATTATTAACCAGTCTTTAGCCCATTCAATTATGAAATTTAAGGCCTGCGTTTGAATTTTGTAAATAGAATTCAATATCTGTTGATCATAATTATCATGCAAGAAAGTAATTTCATGCTTCCTCGACTCTTACGGCAGGCGGTTGGAGCTAACATTTAATAACAAGGGAAAAAAATGAAACTCTGAGAAAACTTTTAAGTTGGGTAACTGTTTTATCAATTTGCTAGGAATGCTTTCAGAATTATTGTTCACGGGTGTGCCAAAGTTATTTTGTCTTCATTTGATGCACAGAAATTCATGCAGGTTTGCTTTATCACTTGCATGTGCTGATTGTTAAGGGTTCCTTGTAACCTCATGAAATATCTCAGGTTGTAGGATTTGATATGGTTGATGATGAAAGTAAACCAGAGAGGCGCCCCACCAAGCACATGCCAACTCCATCAGAATGGATGAATGGATTCAATCCTGCATTTGCTTACTACGCCTATTACTGCTACGCAAACTTATTTACGCTCAATAAGGTTGTTGAATCTTTAAATTTGAATTGAACTCCATCAAACTTGTGCTGAAAATTATCTATTGTTGGCTGATCAAGCTGGTGAAACTTTTCTGCTGAAACTTAAATCTCATTGCATATCAGCAGACAATCTTGATTATTTATAGAGAACCGTGCCTAATTTTCTATTTTATATTCTCTCTCAATGTTTTTTCAGCTTCGAGAATCAAAAGGATTGCCTACAATCAGATTTCGTCCTCACTGTGGGGAGGTTGTATTTTGATTCATGTGTTTCACTTCACTATACTTGTATGGATCCATCCTTTTTAAAGGGCTTCTCGTGCAGGCTGGTGATGTTGACCATCTAGCTGCTGGATTCCTTCTATGTCATAATATATCACATGGGATAAATTTGCGGAAATCCCCTGTCTTGCAATATCTATACTATCTTGCACAGGTTTATCTCAAAACTTGACCTTAGTGGCTCTTACTAATAAAAATGCTTGTGGAAGGTGTGAATGAACTTCTTTCCCACCATCTATTTATTTTTGAGATGTTTCTTATTCTAGACAACTGATTTGCTGATTATTGCAGAATAAAATCATTATGTAAAGTTTTCAGAATATGAAGCCATCACATGTCATAGATGCTATTTTGCAAATTCACTTGCAATTTATACAATTCACCTTTGAACTAAAAATTTGCCATTGATATTACCCCGTACATGCACAGATCCCTTAAGCTATATGAATAATTCCATTGTCTAATAGCAAATGTATGCACCACAATCTCGTTCCTTGGTTGTAGTGCCTTGTGTGAGTTGTACTTGGCCTGGAACTAATAATCAACTTTTCAGATTGGTTTAGCTATGTCACCACTGAGCAACAACTCACTCTTCTTGGATTATCATCGCAACCCGTTTCCCATGTTCTTCCAGCGTGGCTTAAATGTTTCATTGTCAAGTGATGATCCTTTACAAATTCATCTAACTAAAGAGCCTCTGGTGGAAGAATATAGTGTAGCGGCAAAGGTTTGTCAAAGGTCCTTTTGAGAGAGTTCTTTTCTGTCTTTGTTGTAATGCATCTCTTATAAATATCACGTTTATCAGGTATGGAAGCTGAGTTCGTGTGACCTTTGTGAGATAGCTAGAAATTCAGTCTATCAGTCTGGGTTTTCTCATACTGCCAAGGTCAGAACTTCTAAATTTATTGCCATCAAGGCATCAACAAGCTCATTGAATACTATTATCTATTCAGTTCACATTGTTGATTTGCATTTTACTAACTTGATTCTTGGTTGGAATAGTGTTAAATCTGAACATTCAGTTAGAACAGAAGATAAGCTAGCCTTAGGGAATGGAGCCATTCTTTACCCCCGGTGGACTGAATATCACAAAATATCTATTTGGATTTGTGTAAATACTCAAGTTGGGTCAGACGATTAACAAAACAATATTCTCAGTTCTCACACCAGTTTAATTTATCTAGCACCCCCCGCACAATCAAGAGAAAAACATTTTGTGACCAAGCTTTGAGAAATTTCAGGGACACATGTTGCCCTTGGCATCACAAACTGGTCCATTAAGAAAAAAATACCCGCTTTATCCCATTAGATTGTAAATTGTATACATATTCCATTTAGTTTTTCCTTTGAACTGTATACGTTTCTATATTTTACAAGTTTACCTCTTTTACTGGTGGGCTCTACCACTAAAACAATTAAAACAATTACACAATTACTTTTAACCAATACTACCTTCAATCGAATGGACCTACCAACCCTCCTAAGAAACCGATCCAAAATCAATCCCTGGTAAAATACAACGAATGCGTTACTGTTAGTCAAATATTTGTGTATTCATCATTTACAGATTAAAAACCAATTAAGTGAAAGAAATAAAATTTTCTCCCTGTAAGGACTTGGAAGTGTGAAGCTCTTTTGGTTTAACGTTGCAGCTTACTGGAGAACAATTAAACATCTTCTCTTCAATGTAGGTTTTGCAGCTAATGCATTATCGTTTGCTTCAATGGATTGGACAGTGGGAAAGTAATACGATAACTAAGTTGTGTGACTAGAATTTGGTTTGGCGGGACCGACATGTTTCACTTAGATTTCACAAACCTTAAAAAGAATAGAATGATAGATAGAAAGACACTTTTTTTTTGCATGAATAATGTGAATTATGCTGACCAGCTGAAGTTTTATTTATCATGATAAAAAGTAGAGTATCAAGGTAATTCTTGAGTGCGTACATTACTGAAAACAAGGAGTAATTGAATGTTCAACATGCGATTAAGCGGAAAATCCTTGTATAAGCAGGCGGATTAGGCCTCGAGTCTGGAAACCAATCACATCACCTCAAAAGTTTGTAAATTGTAATAAATGGATCTGCATTTTTTTTTCTTGAGTGACATGAATGATTTTCACTCACAAGGGGTCTAAAACCTACCTAGAATATGTAAGTTAATATTAGGATGCCGTTTTGGTATTCTATACCCCTCGAGGGCTAGATTTTGGATCCTCTGATTGATAATGAAGTTTGGGGTTCAAGTATAATATATCAAGTAGCTTTAGTTGCATTAAGCTGATTGATATTTTTTGTGGTGATATTTGACAAATGGACTTCCACGCGTTTAACAGAAATACATTTGTTTTACTGTTTCTGTAGTTGCACTGGCTTGGAGATGAATATTTCAAGAGGGGCCCTGGAGGAAATGATATACACAAAAGTAATGTGCCCAATATGCGTATTTCGTTCAGACATGGGGTGAGGTTTTATTTGCCCCTTCTGTAATAGCTTAACCATATTTGCTGTCCTAAATATCCTGTTGGTTCCAGACAATCTACCACAAGTGTCTACAAAACTGGATTGTGGTTGAGTTTACTTTGGGCAAACCCTGTATTGTGCTGCAATGTTTCAGCTGACCTAATTTTGATGATTCTTTGTAGACATGGATGGCAGAGATGAAATACGTATATGCCGGAAAAGCTAGACTTCCCGAGGATGTTGAGCATTAAAGAGTTGTGGTAAACATTCTGTCAACAAATTTTCTTTATCTTGCTTGAACCGTATAAATCTTGAAGCAGGACTTACCTTGTCATGCACTCATGTGTCAAAGGTATCTAAATTGGATAGTGTTAAAAGAACTTCTAAAATCGGACATAACCAAAAGGGTATAATATCTTTTTTTGGAATTTACCCCTGTAACTTCAACTAATTCCTCAATTTTTTAAACCCTTCTGCAGCAATGACTTGTCACAGTTGGAAGATGCAGGAACTTCTTGTTCGGGCATTCAAGGAGATGCTACACGGCTGGACTGACAATATTATACATTTCTAGTATTGGTTCGACAGAGCTGTATATGGAGATGTTTCTGGGGATATACCATTAAAAGAGTCTAGACTGCAAGAAGGAACTCCAGATCAGCTGCCAATCACAACGGGAGCTCACTAGTTTAATAAATTATCCAATTTAAGTACCTGAGTTCGAAGAGTTGGTTCTAAAAGAACTCATGGTCGATTCCTGTTATTCAATCAATATTCACAAATATTGAAGAAAATCCATCGGGAGAATTGCACTTTTGGTCCTCTAACTTGCCGTCCTCTTTGATTTTGGTCCTACGAATTGACGAATTAGCAAAGTTGGTCTTAAATTCGTATATTTCGTTCGTATTTATACATCAACTACCTAATACATTTAATTAAGTTATTAAAACTCTTTAAAGTTATCAATTAGATCCAAATTAATTTCTAAAAATTGCAATAGAGTCCTTAATGACATCCAATTCTCAAAATGTAGGACATTGACTTTATAAAAGACTTAATTAGGTCCTTACAA
>JAYMSR010000953.1:0-11604 GCA_036897825.1 Plantago rigida | reverse complement strand
TACTATGCATTACTATTCATGATAGTGACATTTACGGATATAAATCATTCTTAACAATAACAACCTTTTAGGACCACTTCTTGTGACCAAAATCGTCCAGCAATAATAATAACACACACACCCCTCTTTTGTTTTACAAAAGAGATGGTTACAGGAATTATTACCAAATTTTCTTGTTTGTGTTGTCTGTTTCGTTTTCTTTTCTCAAAATTCTGCAAATTGAATAAATTATTGCTCCATTCACTACTTTTCTGCTACTACATGATTCTTCACCGGCAACTACTCGGGACGGGAACCTTCATCGTTTATTTCAACAGAATCAAACAAACGCCTCCATCAAAACTACCCTTCTTCATTTTAGCACCAACCTCTGACAACGTAATAATACCTTTTTCTGGAACCAAGATCGTACTTTCTAATTCCAAAGCGGTGTAAAAAAGTCGGTCCCAACCGGATTCAGTCTATATAATCGCTAACAAAGACAAACCCATCTAATTCACTCAAGAAGGATTTACAAACTGATTTCTTTTTCTCCGTGTCCATACTTCAAATTTAGAATTCATAATATTGTCCTAGAGTCGTTCATTTTTACGTAACAGTTGTATACAAACTAGATTGTACTACATTTTACTTTACTCGCAGACAATATTCCCAAGGATAGGATCTCCATTTCCATCCACAAGACAAGACTAGAAGTTTAGAATTTTCAAACCTCCAGCTCCTCACAAGTCACAACTGAACCAACAACGATTAGTCTCCAAAAGTTCCCTTACAAAATCACGCGTTACAAAACGTAAGATTTTTGTCATGCCTGTAAATAATTGTGTATGTTGAAAGAGAAATGCAATGTGTTTGTTGTCAATGCCTCATCAACTATGGATTAAGAGAATACAACAAGCCAACAACAGTGAGAATAGAAACCAAACAAAAATTGCACTTCAAAGAATTAGTCAATGTTGAAAAATGAAAGACTTGATATCGCATGATAATCGCCATACCCTTCCAAGATACAAAGATATGCTACAACATCATTGGCAGTGATTTTCAGCCAACAAATTAGAGTTCTTGAAGCGATCCATACTCTTTGCCAGAATTGAGTTGGCAAATTTACTGTTTTGAGGTATTGGGCCACATCTTCGACATTGTCAATTTTGATTTATCAAAGTTGATGGGAGAAGGAAAAGAAACCTCCTGTGCCTCTAAATGTGGTCAGAAGTGTGGAAATCTTTCAAAGAAACAATCACTCATCTTACTGTTGAGCGAGATGACCTACCTCTTGCAACAGGCCGGTCCAATTTCAATATTGACTCAAACTTGCGGAGATATTTAAGCCCCACGGCCTGCACACAATGCAGTAGGGAAAGTTATTTCAGACTGCTGAGTTCTTACTGTTTCGAAGGATATGTGTGATGAATAAACCGGAGATGGATGTCTCTCAACTTTCATGTCGTGAAGCCTATTTCTGTAAGTATAAACTGTCTACATATGGGATATAGTCCTAATTCCTAAATAAGGTGTCTGCTGTAGTAACATAAAATCTAAAATTAAAATGATGCAATGGATTTCATGTGGCATCTTTTGTGATTTTGTTTCTTTCTTTTTTGGGTGTGGGTATGGGTGGGGGGTGGGGGGATGTCATGACATGTCTAGCCAGAAGTGAGTTTATACCTTCCACCGTCCTTTACGAACAATATGCTTATTTATTTCATTCAACTTTAGAATTATTTCACCAAAAGTAGGTCTGTTTGAGGGCTTCTGATTCCAGCAATGCTCTATCAACCTGGTGAGAAGGCATCATAGCAAAGGACTGTAAGTAAACTGATGCAATACAGAGATTATTAACTTCACTGAAGTTGAATACACACTCAAATACAAAAGAAGAATGGTAAGGAGCATCCAAGCAAGACAGGTAATATATTTAGGATCCATACAACACAATAGAGAATGAAACACGTGTTCTTGATGGCGTAGAGCTGTGGAGGTACTGAAAATTTAGCTACATCTTAACCTTCATATGGGAAGGTTATACAATAGATGAGCAAGAAAAAAAGGCACATTTAGATTATTTAGTTGTAACTATTGTATAAGAAAAGGCACATTTAGATTATAACGGAAGATACTAGCATTTGTTTAAATGAAAGCTATTGTAGTATAACTAACAGCTAAAAAGAAAAGGTCATCTTCCTCATACTGCGCCATAAGTGCTCCAAACTTCATTTGAGTTGTAGTTGTGCCTTTAGGACTGATTAATGCTCCAAAACATGGCTACATCTTAATTCTTAACCTTCAATAGATGGAAAACATACTAGCATTTGTTTACATGAAAATCTACTTGAACCTATTATTGTAGGAAAGTACATAGATACTCTTCAAGAAAAATGAAGGAACTAACAAGCGCACATTTTCCTCAATGATGTATTTGATTATATGGTTGGTCTTTTCCAAAGAGCTAGGAAAAGTAGGAGTATTATATCAATAGGATTATCAATCACACCATTAACAAATTGATTGACTCTCATTCTTGACCGCCCAAGGTGTTATAGAAGGCTTTGTTAGCGAAATGAACAAATTTGTGGAACCACATGTAAGTAACACTACCGGACGTGGAGGCTCACAAGTACCTTAACAAGGCATCGCGTACTCAAAACTGACAAATGAACTGATCGACAAAACCAATGATGTCAATCAGAGAATTTGACACAGGCCTTTTAATACCCAAAAAGGGGTCTTTCAGATCTGGCAATAAATTTATAAGCATGGTTACTGGGCAATCTTGAGGAAAAATGAAAACAAGCACATAATCATCGCCGAACATTTAACTTCCTCCGTGAGAGCATCCAAATTATAGTTTCAATTTTGCTGTGCAATTTACTGACAAATATTGGTGTGCAAATCGTGAATGTGAAGTGTAACAATTGTTTCAGCACATTCAGCAGGCCAAAATGCACAATCGGTGTCACCAAATTAATAGGAAGTCGGTTAACAAACAACAGTACCACGAAAATTTTCAAAAGGACTCTTTCACCTTTCTAGTATTGTTTGTTATAAGCAAACTTAGCTGGTAGTGTATATTGTTGAGTTTGCTCATATTTTAGTAGTTACATAGATAGAATCCTCTGAAATTGCTCAAGACATTGTTGCTTGAACTTTATACCATAATACCATTGCATGCCAAGATTGATGAATTTGCTGAAACTTTTGCATGAGATATTAATGATTTGCATGCGGATATGATAGGAAACTTCAACTATATGAAAATTACAAGCTAGCTGTTGATCAGCATCATAAAATAGTTAAAAGTTCAATGAAAGTACACAGTGGTTATCTGTATTCATGATAAAACCTAAAAAACTTAGAAAACATTTTTGCAAGAGACCGGGTCTAATTGGTGGGCAAAATCCAAAAAAAGGTACTCTACAATATGACACTTCCGCTTTTGGTACTCTACACTAACCTCGTCCGATTTAGGTACGGCTCAATATGCCACTGACCAATTGAGGTACCCGACAACAAATTCAACCGGAAGTTATACGTCTTGACGGGAGAAGTTGACATGAATAGATAGGATTTGACTGAAGCAGTTTTGAGTCAATTAAATTTGAGGAAGAGGGAACTCTTCCCTCTTGGACTTGTACCTGGGGTGAAAGTCATTCCACAAGGAAAGCATACTAAAAGGTTTGTCAAATGTTCATCTTTCAATGAGATTGCTGCGTATAAACCTGAGTTTTCCCTATTATGGTCAAGATTGTGTAACTTCTGGTTGAATTTTTTATCGGAGTACCTCGATTGGACAGTTGCATATTGAGTACCCAAATCTGACGGGACTATTGTAGAGTACCAAAAGTGAAAGTGTCACATTGTAATGTACTTTTTTGGATTTTAGAGACTGATCGATTATCCAATATACAAAATCGAGGCTTTGACGTCTTGCAATGTACTTTTGAGGCGACCACTTTCTCTCATAATGTTACAAATGATTGAGCATGTTACAGACTTGCAGTACCAATACATTACATTTAAAGAAAGACGGGATTGATGAGTCGGAAATGATAAGATTGTCAGCTCTATAGAATTGCACATGGGTTTCTGACTTCCTGGTATGCTGGAAGGTGTTAGCCATTTTCAGATGGTTATTGGGTTCTTAAAGGAGATTTACATGTGCTATCTCCTGATTTGCTCGGTGTGCATCTTTTTGCCATCCTCTGGAGCAAGTTAATTAGTATTATTTTCTAAATGCAACAAATAATTAGTATTCTGTTTTAAAAGCAGTAGTCTGTTCACCAGGATGAATATTAGTGTATTGTTTACTTTTTTATTCAATTTCTCAGTTGAGTTGTGATTCTTAGATTCTCAGCCTAAACATGCAGTGGCTGGCCGATTGGAATTCATTCATTTATTAAAATTTTATCAGTAACATTACAGAGATGTTTTATTCAAATTTCCTTAAGCCCTTTTCATTTACTTCCATGATCAATGTTGATTTTCTGTCAGCAGACTCGTTGCCAAAAAAAAGGAAGAAAAAGAATAACTCAATTTGAGCGAGAAAAATAAGAACTTCATAGCATCAGCAAAAAGAATTGGCAAATAAAATTGGAAAATGCTTTTCAGAAATGAAAACTCATCGCATGCAGTAGCCAAGATTCTAGGAGGCTTACTCTTGCATTCCGTGAGCATAGAGCTTAACTGGAGCATCAAAAGAAGGACGCTCATTGGCAACATAAGCTTTGGCAACTTCGGTTTCTTGCCTTTTAGGGAATGGTGGATGCCCTTCAATCATCTAAAATTTAAGTAGAATTAACAATGATGTCACCACAATATCACATAATTGCCAGGAGAGTTTCATACATGACATGATTACAGCAAAAGGCAGTCCATGGCAATGGATCAGATGGAAGGGGAGGAGGGGAGGTGGGGAGAAGTTCTTTCATGAACCAAAAAAAAGGCCTTGCCTACAATAGACAGTGAAATACAGGTACCTCCATAGAAAGTTGTAAAATTTAGAAATTAGCCCTTTTAAACTTGAAGGTTTTGACGAAAACTGTCAGCAAAAACAGAGTACATTGCTGTAACTTCTATGGAAGAAATCATAGATTACAAGTACTGTTGTGATGTCTAACTATTATTAGAAATGGTATCAAATGGCTTGCCTTAATGTTGCTGTCAAGACTAAAAAAGGCTGTGTGGATACACATGCATTATATCACATGATCGTATAGGATTTTTTGAAGGAGCGATAAAATATTATCTGCATACTTTTCAACTTCACAGCAGCTAAACATAGTAGAACAAAGTGACTTTTTTCACATTTTATAAGCAAACATAAATGACAAAATTAGATATCACATTCCGTTTTCTTATTGTTGCCTCATCATACAAATCAATTCTCCATGCAATGTCTTAGCAACCATATGGAAAGGCATTATGGGATTTAATTTAAGTGAAACAATCTAATCATTCCACAGAAAATACAGATCTGCAACTGCATGCATATATATATATATATGCATATGAAGTTATACTAACTTCAATAAGAATATCTTATCTCAGCCAATAGCAGTCACTCAGGTAGCTTTTAGAGCCACAAGCGTCCAAACAGAATCACTGGACAGATGATTATAGTAAACATTTATGAACACAAAACATAAACATTTATGGGGACTGGATATGTACGACCAAGTCACTATGGGAACACAGGAGATAGAATGGCAACCATTTAAAATCTGAGCACAAGTAGCTAGTAAAATGTTTTTAGAGAGTTTTACCTCATATAGTATCAGAGCAAATGAAAACACATCCACCTTGGTATCATATTCCTCGTGTCTAAAAACTTCTGGAGCCACATACCTCCCTGCATTTAAAAAATGAAGCTCATATATAATTTTAAAATCAACTGTAGCACTCCTAGAGAATTTTCACATATATTGCACATTTACTCAATTAATCTAGACAATGTATCAAATTTCACAACATTTACCACAGAAGTTGTAAAATACATTACATATAAACCGGACCAGCATTAGAGCAAACACATGTGTCAACTGTCAAGCATACTTGTGTATTAGAAAGTTTTGAGATTGGGAAAAATAAAAAATAAAGAAACTATATTTCAAGGGGAAAAAATGAATAAATTACAAAAATATTAAAAGAAAAATAAATCCAAAACAGGGAAGAAAAAAAAGTGCTGACATCTGCACTCCCGACGCATCGGATATGAAAACGAGAGAAGAAAAGAAAAGAACAAAAGGATGAAAAGATTAAAATGAGAAATTAGAAGTAGCGTGCATGGTGCGTACACCACTGCTTGAAAATTTGCCTCCCGCTCCAAGCGCTATACTCGGTGCTATATACTAAGTTAAATTTTACTCAATAATTCTGACATCAAAATTGAACACACTTGCGATATGAAATGAAACTCAACTGTGTGTGTGTGTGTGTTTTCGTGCCTGCATGCAACAGTCACGCATACATACTTCCCTTTGAACTCAATATGCACTTACAAGAAGTCTGTTGGGAAGACACAGATTTGTCTTCTTTGATTGTCTCTGCAACTTCAATCAGCTTGCTTATCCCAAAGTCTGCAACTTTGAGATGGCCAGAATCATCTCGCAGTATGTTACTGTCAATTTTCATTCAATCAAAACACACACAGAAATCATATGGAGGAGCTTTGAAAAGACAATGACTCTACTTAGATCTAATTAAATTGATATAAACCCGAAGGTGGGAGAGTACATACGATGGCTCAAGATCTCGATGAATTATCGCTTCCGGCTTATGCTCATGCAAGTAGTTCATTCCTCTGCATTAACATGTGAAACATGAATGATGAGATTGCATGCAACAATGAGTTACTTCCTCACATCCACCAAACTCCATGTTAAGTACAACGATAATATTGAATTTGATGATCTTACTCATATCACAGACATGGATTTCAGGGTTTACATCAACCAGCATCAGTTCTTTTTTTTTCAGAATCTTTTAAGGGTTTCATAAATCAGTACGACATTTGAATCGTTCTAGTATGCAAATCCCTTAATTAACGGAAATAAAGAGTAAACAATTTAAAGCGAGGATGGCCTTTTCCTAAGCAATAAGAATTTTGGAAAGCACTGGGACCTGCAAGTTTTATACATATAGGAGGCATGCTGCTACTTGGTATTCTATCGCTGCTGCCTAGTTGAAGCAGGAGATGCTAAAAATTAAAAAATTGTGAGACTTAACATATCAGTCAAAAATCTAACCTTGCAATATCCAATGCAAACTTGATAACTGTTGTCAGCTTTAGAGTACCTCTCCTTTTCAAGTACGCACATAAGTCTCCCTGCACGATGTTTTATTACATTAACAGCACGCCTTGTGTACTTATTCCAAGCAAAAGGTCCGAAGGCCAAGACTTCTGGCTACTACAATCATACTGTAGTGTACTTCAATTTTTCAATAAATTGAATTAAAGTACAGCATTTTCTCAACTTGATAGGTTCTGAACATTTCAACTTGATACGCAAAGACCATGTTGCAGATCATTGTAATTCCAAATTAACTAAGAGGAACTTTAATATACTGCAGAACCTACCTTACATTACTCCAACTTCAGGTCAGAATTATATCAATTCAACATGTAAAGTGATTCAAATGCAATCAATCTCATGTCTCTGTAATTCATAATAGAGGATCACATACTTCATAAGTTGATCAAATTGATTTCATGCAAAACAGATATTCAGTTACTCCTGAAATCCAAGTTGGCAAAACTAAATTCTGAAATTCAACAGAACAGGAACTTTGGTCAATAAATGAATACTACATTGTGGATAAGGTGGCGACAGGGCAGCTCTCAGTGTAACTAATTAACACTGGTCTGAAGCTTAATGGCCCAGAAAATAGTTACCCCACACACAAGCAGGATCAGAAACTATACCTAATTACTATAGGACATAAAAAATGCCAATTTTTATCTTTTCAGTGAACAGCAGAGAAGTTCTACTAACTACTAAGTACTATATCTACTGGCAAGATGTAATCATGTAACATGTGATGTTAATGCGTTGAAGTAAAATATGGACTCCAGAGATACCTTTCGCAGATATTCAATTACAATCATCATGGGAGTACTTTGTGTCACAGCACCAAGAAATTGGACAACATTTGGGTGGCGTATCTTCTGAAGTAATCCAAGTTCATCCCTGAATGCCTCGCTGAAATAAGCAAGCCAACCAGTAAATAAAACACAATCATATATCACAAGTAAAACTACATATTTAGATATAGAACCTGCACACAAAATAATTTCCAAATCAGACCAACTCACACTCTCTCTTCATCAGTGAACAATTCCTCACCAAGTTTCTTAACAGCAACCTGAATCCCACGCCATGAAGCAATGCAGAATGTTCCCTGCAGTACATGCATAGCCAAAATCTAAATTCAGGAAAAGCATCATTTTCAATTGGAAAACTAGTGGTATATTTCATGAACCTTCATGGCACTGGTTCTGAAAGAAAACTACAATGGATGGGAACATGTATTTGGGGCTGGGGGTTAACGGAACTTATTTCTTTTCTTTTCTTATTTCTCTTTATTCTTTTTGGTATCAAGTGTGGAGGTACTTGTGATATTGTTAGGTCCATGTATTGGTTGTGGCCAGAATTTCAGGTTAGATACTCGATTCCACCCTAAAGTTACACGAACTAATTCCCGTAAAAATTTCAGGAATGCTATGTCGATATCATTCACCTTTCTTCGTCCCCAAAACATAATTAACTTCTGGGACGAGAGGCTATTTACTTAAATCAACCCATATATAGGTGTTTTACAACCTGGGTATTGAAGTCATCAATAGTTTGGGTAGAATACTCTATCCACCTTACAATACGATATCTGGAGTTGTACAGAATATTGAGCACTGTATTCAAGAACGTGACATTTATGTTATTCATCTATTCAAAACAGAACAGAGAAACAATGCTCCTTAATATTGATAAACACGTGGGATTTCACTCCATAAACATTATATACTGGAGTTAACTGCAAGCTAAATGTAGCAAAGGAGGTGGTAGTGGTTCTATCCCTCAACAAAAATCACTACTACTATCATTCCGGAAAATAAATTACCATCACCAACATGTCAACATGTAAACTCACATATTCTTGTGCACAAAAACAGCAAACAAGGGAAAAAATGATTTCACACTGGAATACGTGCATGTGACTAATCCAGCCGAGCACAGTCAGGACCTTTTTAGGGGGTGGTTCTCCCTGCGGTGTTTTTTATATCCACAAGGCTCGAACACAAGACCTTGCATAAGTGAACTCAAGTCCCTTACCAATTGAGCCAACAACCGCCGGTGCAAACAAGAAGTTAAGTGAAAAAGAAAATGTGCTATGTATACTTATGCATGCATGCCCATATAAAGGCAGTTTGTATGCCAATGCAAGCATAAACTAAAATTGGAACATATTGACAAGATGAAGGAACCTTTAGAAAAAATGCTAATGCATGTTGATAGAAAATAATTAAGTAAATGAAAAATATGCATGTGACCAATATCTATTAGTAAGTTAAAGATGGGAGAAGTAAAGGTTGGAAAAGAGCAAGGCACAAATACTCATCAAAATAAAAAAATCTTTAAAGATAAAAACTTTTTATGGAAGGTAATAGGAGACACATATGCCACCCCCATGCTACCTGTTCGTTCGCACCAGTATCAAGATTTAGAACGGCCCGGAAATTGACATATTGGATTTTTGAGAGAGTAACATGTTCCAAAGAAATGTAGAGGGTGAAGATATCACCTTCGTTATGTCCACGCTATCGGTAAAATCAAGCTCTCCTTGATCAATTTCATACTCGGGGACTTCACGGGCATTTTCTACATGCATTGGAGCCATCTAAAAAGAGTAAAAAATATATATTTGAAAACTTGAGGCATACAATATCACATAAAAGAAAAGTAAAAGAGAAGGTGCACTTACAGGAGGTTTTGCACCATGGGACTCCAAAAGCTTAATCACATCATTGTTTTTATAGTATATTGCATCTGCAAGAGGCTATTTAATTAAACTTTGTCACTATGATACCTATTAATTAAGATAAAGACTTTTCAAAATGACAAATGCATTTGCATGTATAAAAAATCAATTGCATGAGACAGTACACGTTCTGTACTAAGCTCAAATATGTTTCGTTACACAATATAAAAAGGTTGAATACTTCTGTTGCAGAGGCATAAAAGAATTGATACTCACTGGAAATACATGAAATGAAACAAAAGCAGTCAAAAGTGTTTATTACCACAAACTGAACAGTCATGAATTAAGTCAAGTCAGGGGTAATAAATTGCTTAGGCAGTCCAATAGTTATGCAGCTAATGCTCTGCTACATTCCAAGGCTTGAGTCTTACTGAATTACCGGAATCCAAAACTTTATCATATGACCGATATGTACCTACACTTACATACACCGACGTACATTCATTATTCATTGCAAGTAATTGCCTTGCTGTGTAAACCGTATTAAGTAGAATACAGATCAACAAACAAAAGTTGATTCCTGAAACAACACACTGGCACGTCACGTCACTCATATATCTTCCCTTGCCGCCTTACCAATACTATGATCACTATATCTTCATTTGCATCTCCTTTTATTGCTCCTAGCCTTAATGATTCTAACATCTTTCGTTACAATATTACATCCATCTTACTGAATCAAAAGAACACAACAAATACGAATATCTTCGCCTTGACCAGGACAGAATCCACCAACTGATTTTAAGAAGTGATGTAACATAATCAGAGAGCAATAATTCAATAAATCACTGCAAAATTGCCATCATACCACAACTTCCTTAGTACTCTTACTTGATAATTTCACTAAGTAGTATAAAAAACAGTTCCAAATCTGAAAACAGCTCAACCACTACAAATTACCACACAGTTAAGATCACAATGAATGAGTACAACATCCATACACATACCGTGCTTCCCCAGCGATCCTGCACACCGACATCGGCACCTCGACGGAGGAGCGAGTCAACGACGTCGTATAGGCCCTGGCACGAGGCGACGTGCAGTGCAGTGCGGCCATCAATGTCCTTGAAATTGACTGTGGTGGTTGCAGAATCCAGTAGCTCCTCAATCGTCTCTAAATCGCCCTCGTTGGCCGAGTACATTAGCCGTACACCGGAATCTATGGATTCGTCAAGGTCGGTGGCTGAGGTGTCCGGAGGAGAGTCGGCGGAGGTGGCTAACGACGACTGCCGGCCAAGTGTGAAACGCGGTTGGTTAGGTTTGGGGGAATCCATGGGTGGAGTGAGTGGCGATACAGAGAGAGAGAGAGTAAAGGAAAAACAGAGAGCGGTTTAGAGAGAGAGAGTGTGGTGGAGCATCTGTGCTGTCTGCTGATAAGTCATGCTCCACTTGTATGTTGTAGCACAAGGGAAGACAACTTTGGACTTCGGACATGGAGGGGAACATGAGACGTTATTGTCCAAGTCAAACCACTCCGCAACTTGGATTGCCCTTTGGGGGTGGTCAAGAGTAAGCGATCGTTATCGTTCCCCTCAGCTGCTCAAGCCATTACACGACTTGAGCAACTACCGT